>CANUEY010274000.1:0-106224 GCA_948099555.1 Croton setiger
AATCTGCCAATAGCCTCACGATTGAAAAATTTGCAAGTCTTTGAATTCTCTATGGCTGGATCCAGCACAGCATCTATGAAGTAGCAACCAGGCTCCACTGTTATCACCTACAAATGCATCTTAAGCTTAGAATCGTCCCAACCATGAGCAAAATAACAAGGTGATAAATGATTAGTTTTAAAAGCAAAACCCAGAAATCCGTCTTCATCAGCCACTCTTCCCTCCCCTTCCAAAACAGAAAAGGGGGCGAAACAGCCATTTGATGTGATTGGTCATATCATATGGCTTTACACTGAGAAGTTATTGTGAATTTCAAGCATTGATAGATTACTCATTTCAGATATATAAAAAAACAGAACGAAATGTATCAATAATAACTGATCGTATGTGACAAGTTCTGTGATGCAAAAATGCCATTGCTGACTGTACGGAACCACGGAAACCAATGCAATAAAGCAAGCTCCTTAGAAAACAACACCTAAATTGAACATCAACCGACACCCCTTCCATCCATCAAACCTAGGTTTTTTTCAGGGAAGTGAGTCTAACGTGATTATATTTAAAATAAAAACCAATTTTCTATCTTTTATTGAAATTATCTCCAGTAAATATAAATTTATAATAGTTGATCGCATCCAAATATAATATTAGTAAGAAATTACATTTTTGACGTACAATAATTTCAATTTTTTTTATTATGTACTTGTCAATGGAATATTATTGTGATTTAGTGGTCTTAATTTTCCCACATTCTATTCACAAACTTCCTTAAAGACCCTTTCATCAATATCTGCAAATAAGCAAATACAAACTTTGTATTTTGATAATGGACAGTGATAAAAAACAGGCAAAATGGGAAGGAAAAGCAAGTGCAGAAATCAAAGGAGCAAAAGCAGAAGAAATATGGCCATTTTTAGAAGATTTCTGTGGTTTAAGCAAATGGTTTCCAACCCTAATCACTCGTGTTCATGTTGAAGGTATTTCAGGTCAGCCTGGATGTGTAAGATACTGTGCTGGTTTTAAAACACCAATTAATAATGGTGATAAGGTACTTAATTGGACTAAACAGAAATTGTTATCTATTAATCCTAAAGAAATGGTTTTTAGTTATTCTATTGTTGATGGGAATGTGGGGTTTAGTGGGTATGTTTCTACTGTAAAAGTTTTTCCTAAGGAAGAAGGTTGTGAAGTTGAGTGGAAATATGAAGTTGAGCCTCCTCAAGGATGGAGATTAGAAGATTTGGATTCCTTTATTGGGTCTGGTTTGCGAGTCATGGCTGAGAGAATGGCCGATGCGATTCGACAATCACGAGTTTGCACTGAATCCAGCCTTGGAGTCTCGAAAATCTCACCCTGAGGTAATGTATTACTATCATGAGTTTGTACCGAGTGGAGTCTGCCATTTGAGCTAATTATGTTAGGCAAGTTTGTAAAAGATGATAAGTGGTTTATGTTATTATGTAAACGTAAACCATTTATAATGAAACTAATTGAGATTATTATGTTATGTCATTCTTCAAAAATGCTTTTTAAACATTTTTCTTATGCATTGATTTGTGAATGGCATGTTTATGCAAAATTGAGCATCCTGTGGGAAATGAGCTCTAACTCGAGCTTATTTGCAAACTAAAACTCAAGCTCGAGATGAGCTCGAATTCAAGCTTAATTACGAGCTCAAACTCGAGCTCGAATAGTAACATGAAACAGTCAAGTTCGCAAACCTAAAATGAGCCAAGCTTGCGAGTCTCAAAACGAGTCGAGTTCGAGCTTTTAAATTTCCAAATGAGCTCAACTCGAGCTTGAGCTCATGAAATTTAACACGAGTTCGACTTGAGCTCGAGGTCGTAGAATTTAACACGAGCCGGACTCAAACAGTATGATATTCGGCTCGGCTCGATTTGTTTGCAACCCTAAGTACAAGTGAGATGAGTACAATATATTTTTCGGATGAAAGAAAATTAAATTATATTACTTAAATAAATCGTCTATACATATTTTGATTTGAGTCATATTTTAAATTCAAATTTTTTAAAAAAATAAAAAAACTAAAAGATAGAGAGTTACATTAATTATAAGAAAAAAGGAAGCAACTAATATTTGGTCGAGACTCAACAAGTTTCTTACAACCAAATTCAGAAAAATCTCTAAAACAGAAGAAAGAGCATGCAACGGCTTTTATAACCTTCTTCATCACTGAAAATGGCTGTAATAAAGTCTCCTTTAGCCGATTCAACCGCCGCACCAACACCTGTACAAATTCCACTTTACGATACAGTTTTATGATAAAATGGGGTTCAAAGCATTTTTAATTTAGTGAAAAATAGGAATTACTATGGAATTTCATAAAATTATACACCAAATATTATTTCTAGATATTTTCTTAAATAAAAAATTATATGAAACAGATAGTTATATTTCATATAAGTATTTTAGTTAAAAAATTATGAAATAGGTCAATTTTATTTGTTTATTTATTTATTTTTCACTTATTTATATTAATTTATGTATGATTTTTTTTAATTGCTTTTCTGTTTTCTGTTTTCCCCATTATATAATGTCTGCATTATGTTAATCTAAATGACTTCTTTCATAATTTGTTAAGTCTAATTACCTTTTCGAGCAAAAAAAGGTTGTCAAATTTGTTAGTTTAAAAAAAAAATTTGCCAATTCAATCCAAAGCAAACACACAAGAAACAATAGTCTACATCCGGTTCCACCTTCCAACATAAGCTAACGCGTCATTTGTCAAACAAATTTTCATCATATATATGACGCCAGCTCACCTACAAGGAATGACGTAATCACAACACTCCAACGGCTGAAAATTGATCATGAGCCCTGACCTGATATTAGTCCACGAAATGAAACATCCACCCACCACTCAAAAAAAAAAAAAAAAATTTACAAATTAAAACTATTAAACAATGACCAAATCTTTTTAGTCCCCCTTTTATCAAATTAATTCGTTTTATTTGATTTTCTTATTTTGACTGCATGCTAAAATTGCTGTAGCTAGTAGAGGAGATTTTCTTTGATTGTTGCCGACGCCGGAGATGGATAATAGGGGCAAAGAGAAAAGGAGGAGGACCGGCATATTTTTCAAGAATAATTTTGCTAACAATTAATTAGCAAATTATTAAGGGTTATATATGAGCATTGTCTTCAGCTTTATAACTAGAACTTGAGACAACATCTATATGTAATGTAATAAAAAAGTTTTTAATTAAAAGAAAATAAAAGTGATTTGAGGATGTAATAAACAAAAGAATAAAGATTAAAGAAAATGATTAGATGAAGAATTGAAAAGGGGAAAATAAAAGTTAATTTGCCTAGTAACTATCTCATCATCAACAGCAAGAAGACATATAGTGGATAGTTATATTTTCTTTTCTCTTTTAATAATGTATTTTTATCCTAATCATGTGTTAATAATATAATTATCTACTAAGAATTTCTTATGATTACCATTTTCTTATTTTGTGTATTATCACAAATACTTTTATTTGCTTATTTTACTTTGTTTTTTATTGAGTTGGTACAATACAATGCGGTGTAGATAAGATTTTTCCACCACAATAACACAGTGCACTACGGTGGAATTAGGTGGCCCATGGACCCTATGGCCCTAAACTGGCTCCGCAAGTTCCACTCACGAGCTCCTATTATTTTGGCTTGATGTAATTATTGTCCTACCTCGAAAAGAATAATGATTTCTTTTTTTTTTAATCAAAAGAATAATGATTTTTAAAAAAAAAAAAAAAAACAAAAGACAAGAACGTACAATATCAAAACTTGAATTGTCCGTCAACTCCTATCTAATTAGCTTCTTTTTTTTACTATCTAATTATTTTTTTCTTAGTTAAAAATAAGAAATAATGAAGCGAAGGAGCTTTACGCGAGATTGGATTGTGGTCTGTCGCCACATTTATAGAGAGGCTAATTGTCTTACGGATCATTTAGCTGGTTATGCTCAATTGCTTTACATGAGAATTCATTTTGTGAATGATATCTCCCAAAAAATATCTGTAATTTTACAACATGACTTGAGTGGTGTGTCATGCTTGAAAATGATCATCAATGGGTAATTATTTAATGATAAGCCTCATTTTTCCAAAAAATAAGAAATAATGAATTCAGTTATGCACAGTGTCAAATATGCTAATTAGACAGTATATATATATATACGTTTAATTAGATGGCAGACAAAATTGGACGGACAATTCAACTCCATTCAACAATAAAAGCTATACATGTTTGCAGCACTTCCCATGGCTAATGAAGTTGAAGGAAGATGGGAAGGGAAAGTCAGTGCAAAAGTTACAGATTGCTCTGTAGACCAAATATGGCCATTACTAGAAGACTTTTTTAATTTCCACAAGTGTATTTCGGGAATGATAGATACCTGTTATGGAATTGAAGGAATCTCCGGTCAACCTGGCTGCATCAGATACTGTTCTAAGGAATCTGGAAACATTGACAGTTCGATCAAGAATTGGGCAAATGAGAAGCTGATTTCTATTGATCCTTTTGGAAAAAGTCTTTGCTACAAGCTTGTGGAGAATAATATGGGGTTTGAATCACATTTGGCAACAATTGAACTGGTGCCTTTTGAAAATGGGTGTGAAGTAATTTGGTCATTTGGTTTAAAGCCAATTGAAGGATTGAGATATCATGATGCGGTTTCTATTTATGAGACTGCTGTGAAAGACTTGGCAAAGAATGTGAAAATTATTATCCAAGCTTAAAACCAGGAGTAGAAGAAGTCTCTTACAATGTAAGGATTCTCACCTGTAAAACGAAGATCTAGCTTGTACTTCTATTATATCAATAACTATTTCACTTTTCCAATAATAAAAGTACCTGTTCTGAGTTCCTATTCTTCCGAATCAACTTACTGTATATTTTCCATGCGTCTTTACTCATGAAAATTTCTCTGCAATCAATTTAAATGAAACATACTATATATAACGCATAGTCAATCATAAAAATTAATTTTTTCAGTCTGATCATTGATTCAAACGCCTACCTGTTCAAAACATAGACAACAAACAACAACTTGTATCTAAATTTTGAGTGGAATAAGAACAGAAATTCATTAATTTTCTACCCAATTACAGGATTCGGTGGAGGTTTAACAACACAAAAGAGAAATCTGGCATAAACCAGAAGTCATGAGGTAATCATTAGAACAATAAAATACAACTATGAACAACTACAAATGAATCATACCTACCATTTCCTCCTCTTTGACATGATGGTACATATATCGATGCAAGTGTTGCAATTTCCAGAGTCTTCATCAGCTTGTCAGTATCAAATTAAATCAATTATAAGATGAATGTCACTTGTACAAGGCCTGCTGGATGTTAAGGCTGTGACAAACAGCCAAATGCACCAATTATAAAGCGATTATATTCACCACTTGTCGAAAGCACAGGCGCAGAGAATCTTCTGAGGCCAGTAAGGTCAGAGTCATTTATGTCGGATTGGGTTCTCCCATTTTTTGGAATTGGATAATCAGAAGTAGAAGATCTACAAGCTGTCTTCTAGTTCATCTGGTACATGCAACTTTTCAATAGCAGCCTGTCAAAATTTGAAAAATAAAAAAAGAGCATTGTGAATGTTGCAAAAAGTATAACTCTGCTACACACAAGAGTTCAGTAAAATAGACCAAAAAAAACCAATTACCTTAATTGTAGCAACATCAGCTGCTGATGGTTTCAAATCCAAAGCAAGACCAAAATGAACCATTGCCCTCTCGTGCATGTTACGTCTTTTATAGATTTTGCCCATCAAAGCATAAATACTGCTTTCTCGAGGGGCGTACTCTTTCAGCTCTTCCAGAACTTCAAGAGCTTCATCAAAGCTTTCCAAGCTCACTAGTATATTAGCCTTCTGATACATAGGAAGAGGGTTTTTCTTATCAGCTAAAATTGCCCTCTCCATCATCTCCAAAGCTTCCCCATTTCTCTGTTTCATAATATGAGAACAATTTTTCAGACAAATGAAGATTATTGACAGTTGCACTCCAAAATATAACAATCAATAATACCAAGAGACTTGACCTTTAAAGCGTGCAAAGCTGTCCCAAGATATGACATTATAACAGATGAACGTGGATTTATTAAAAAGGCCATTCGGAAGTTATGCTCAGAAAACTCAAACTTTTCTTGCCGAAGATAAATCATCCCAAGCCCATACCAAGCATTATAATGTCTTGCATCAATACGCAGGGCACTCTGGTAACTTTTAATTCCATTCTCAAAGTCCTCCAAAGCTACATACCTGCGGCAGAAATTTATTGCCCAGGAAAAAAATTATTAGCTATAATTACATGGCTAAAATACAGAAAACTCTGGCCATAAAATATTCTAGTATCAGTTAATTCCTATATTTTGAGGATTGGAAGAGGAATCAAGTGACGTACTCATGACCACAAAGAGTGTGGGCATACGCAAATCTTGAACTAAGCTGCACTGCCCGCTGAAAATTTTTCAAAGCAGTTTCATGGTCCTTTTGCAAACTATAGCAATTTC
Source organism: Croton setiger (assembly GCA_948099555.1). NCBI lineage: Eukaryota > Viridiplantae > Streptophyta > Magnoliopsida > Malpighiales > Euphorbiaceae > Croton > Croton setiger. Next base: position 6,537 of record CANUEY010274000.1, read on the forward strand.
CCATGGCGCACCTACAAGTGCATTCAGGAAATTAAACATAAGAAGCGATAATGACAATGAATCAGCACATTGAATAGAATTGCATACAAGGTAAATATGGACACTTTCTGTTCAGCCTAGTCAATATATTCAAATCTGTGCACACACACACAGGTGAAACTAAGATCTCAAGATTTCAGAGTTTGATTCTAGATATTTAAACAAAGTGCAAAGAACAAAATAAAAAGATGGCTCTACCATGACTGAGGAGCCAAGCGATCAGTTGATACCAATTCTTGGGCCAAGTAACTTAACTTCATGTCCTCCTTCAAATGCTGCAAACAGAACATAAGGCCAATTCTTAGCCTATTGGCAGCATCAAACATCGGAACTTAACATTCCAAAGAAAACAAGATAAGGAAAATATTCAATATCATCTGGATTAGATCACAACACCAAGCGAAGTGCAAGAAGACCAAAAGGCACAGCATGCCTATGTTAAGCATAAGTTGCAGCACGCAATGGTCAAGTCAAAAGGAGTCACCAAAACAAACGAATTTCAGTTAACAGAATGGTTCCCTATTCATATCTTGCCCAGCAGACTAAGATTGATAGAATTGCAATAACAAAAGCTAAATTAATAACTGCCTGAGAGTGAGAAATGAGGAAACACAGAACTCACAAAAAGAACAGTAGAATAAATATCCAATCCTTCTAAATTGTACGGTGATGCTTGACGAGCAAGACTGAAAGCTCTTTCGGCTTCTAAATAATCTACTAATTCAAAATATGCTTTTCCAACCTGCATTTAGCAGAAAGGCAGAAAGTAGAGTCAGATTTGAAAAAGCAATACAACTACTTTTCAAACAAATCTAATAATAAAATTGGTGGTGCAAAATGTAAGTAATTCACTGAAGTAGAAATTTAAAGTGATTTCAATTGCAGTTCTTAATCTCTTGTGGAAAGAAACCTTTCTAATTCAGCAATTGCTATTCTGAACTTTCAAAAATTCCAATATTTTTTCCTCGCACAACAAAACTAGGTCTCATTATTCCTGCAACCTGATTAAAGAGAATAAGGCTGCCAACAGTAAAAAAGGGCAGAGCGAAGTTTGCAACTACCACCAGAGATATACACATGAATTATCAGCAGCAGAAGATGCACTATAAGGAATTGATATTACCTGGGAAAGTACCCAGCCAGTATTATAATGCTTGTGAGGCAGTTTCATATAAACATCCAATGCTTCCTGCCATACAAGAAGTCAAGGAGCTTCTTAAAAAATCATTACAAAATCAGAAAATACGTGCAGCGCTAACTTAAGTTGTTCTCGACAATAGATATTGTATACCTGGCATCTGTACAAGCATGAAAGCCTATAGCCTTCCCCAAGGGTTCTCAAGATACCTAATAGTTCTGAAGCACCATTTAAGACCCTTGAGGCACTCATGCTAACTCCACCAACTGGTACAGATTTGCCTTCGGATTCAAGACGTCTGCTATCACCAGAGGGTACTGAAGTAGAATGTGTTGTAATATTTGTTTGTGTATCATCCAAAGTCTCATTGCGAATTCCTTAGGAAGAATAGAACATCATATGAGTTTTAGAGACAATATAAGTAGTAACTAAGCAGTGCAGGAAGGGTGCTTATGAAGAAGGAAAATGATTGTTGAAAAAATGGAACTATTCTGAAATTCAATGTCTTGAACAAATACAAAAAGCTACATAGTAACAATGCAAAGCACACCTACTCATACTAAAAGGTCAGTCAATAAGCAATAACTCCATTCTCTAATTGTAGTCTTGTACATAGCCTCATTACTTCTAAGTAATCCTGTAACTTAAGGGTCATGCAACATCAGAAAAGCAACATCCGTTGAACTTTACTAGGGGAAGTCCTGTACAGGTATCAAATACGAACTAAAGATGACTTAATTTACTGCTAACATGACTTCATTAATGAAAGAAACATATTTCAGACAATCTTTCAATACTAACTTAGAAGCATAAGTACTTAGTGAATATGCAAAGAACAATCATCACCTTCATCACAATTTTCATTGCCCCAAGACTGTCCTTTACGAACCGTTACTGATCGTAGTGCCATAGAGCTCAATTTAGAACCACCAAGAAATTTAGAAGAGTTGTTAACTCCATTCCCTGTCCCCAACGGAGCATTTATATTTGAGTTGGCCCCTGTTTCAGCAGCAAGTCTTGTACTCCGTCGAGGGCCAGAATCAGAAAATAACCTCCCAGATATCTGAGAACAAGTGGGCAGAACTTATATATACTCACAAACTAGGTATGGATGCATACATTACATGTAACAGAATGATAACTAGGAAATTAATTGCAATTGCAAGTAACAAAACAAACAGCGGATATGTTACATTTTAACAAATACAAAACTGCTTGAAGAAAACAGGTTCGACCAGCAGACTAGATAACACCACCAAGCCAGAGAAATGAAGCTTAATAACAGCAATCCACAAAGAAAGTAGTGTGAGGGGTCTGGCACCTGGTTCTTGTCACAAAAAGTTGTAGCATAACAGAACTTTCTATTTCACTCTCATGAACTGTTAATTTCATATTTATGAACTGTAACTTTTCTTGATGGCATCTGAATTCAGAATTAAATGAGACACTTTCAATCCAGAAACTTGTAAGTCATGATCACCATAATCATAATGATAATTTGCATTAGCTCCCAGCATCCTATCTCAAAAATTTCGAGACTAACTAGAGTCCACACATTTTGTAATACAAAGTAAAGACATCTATTGATGATTCTAATCAAGCTAAACATAAAACCAAAAAGTTTACACGCCACAATTAGACGGAACATTGCACAGGGATTGAAAAGCAAATGAGTCATAAAGTTTTTAACCTTCCGTAATTTCCCTTCATCAACAAATTTTCTTCGAGGGGCTTGAATATTAGAGTTCATAATTGGCTTAGTGGAGTTATCAGCACCAGGCGCACTAGGAGTTGGACCGTTTGGCTGCACATTTCTACACAAAGGTGGCGGGGCAACAGCTGACATCTGCAAAAAAGCAGGTCTCAGATGAATGGTTAAACTGTACACTAGGAAATATATAAAATGTGATAAGTTCTACAGGATTGGGGCAGATCTTGAAGACAGAAAGGATTAAGTCTTAACATGCTTTGAATCAAAGAAAAGCAAAAGAATAAAACATAGTTGCAACATGCAACATTGAAGTCAGCATGAAAAATATGTTTGTGCATAAAGAGCTTGAGAATGCTCTCATATGTAAAAGTAATGCCACTTTTGACCAGTAAAAAAATCCAGAATAGACAGGTAGGGAAAAGAGTTCGCACAAGTCTTGCTTCTGAAGAAAAAACAAGGTCCCCATTCAGATCAGAAAAAAAAGGAACAAACATGATGAAAAGATACAAAAGATTGCTTAGGACAATTCCAACTTAAGTCACAAAAATGCATGCATGTTAGGCCACAAAAATGAGGCTCAGATGTGATTGGTTGTGCCACAAAGATAGCAAAAGGAGAACAATATTTCAGCTGAGAAAAGTTAACCTGGAACATATACCACACTCAATGCGTACACAGAAGTCCAAATGCAGTTAAGAAGAATGCATAGAAGCATTTATGATACTTTCTTAGAGATGTTCTACTGGGAAAGAAAACAAATAGTAATGAAAAAACTAACTCTAGCAGGAACATATGGCATACATTTTTTCCTACAAGATGCAATGTTCATACAAAAGCAAAAATTTAGTTAATGCACATAAACATAAAGCAAAAAAGATAAAAGTATGAAAACCACAAGAAGCAAATTACTGTAACTTTCCCATAACTTTGTATTATGGAGAATCCACACCACCATACCTGAGTGGCCATTGGAGAAGGAGTATGATAAAATGGCAAGTTTGGAGGGCCACCATTAGGTGGTTGATTGACAGTTGTAGCTCCAGGTATATCTCTTAAGTTATTGCCTTGTGTGTGCTTCAGCTGCCTAGGGCTAACGTCTTCAGAGTTAAAGTTTCTAGTGGAAAGTAAATTATGATCCTCATTGGAGATATGAATGTTTTGGGAAGCTAATGCATTGTTTATCAATTGCTTCTGAATGCAAACAGAAGCTGCTTCACCAAAAAATGCAGTTGCCTCTTCAGCAGCACCTAGAAAATCAATAAGAGACGGCTTTTGCATAAATTAATCAGAATATATAAAAACAAGCAACAATGTAAGTTAGATGAAGTGGCAAATATGTAAGCAAGCACATGTGCACTAAGAAATTAAATTATACTTCTCAGACTGAGATTTTTTTCTACCGAGCAGGAACACTGTGAACAAAGGAGAGCAAAGAAAAGAGTCATATGGGTGTTCACTGATCATACCTAATATGCACAACTCCTCAAATGCAGCCCAGAGCAAAGGATCTATAGCCAAAGCCTGCTTGAAGTGTTGAATGGCACTTCTCTTTCTATCAGTATACCTAAGCCAGATAAGTTATGAGGTATAAGAACCATATGTTCAAGATATGTTTTAGTAGGCAATAGCATATCAAATAGACCATAAAATATCAGGATTAGATAATAATCCTGGTTCAGCAATGTTAAATATATGCTCCTTTAACATTTCTTTCGCAAAAGCATTAAAAGACATTTGTGAATAAAACTTTAGAAAATCACAGGCTTTGCAAGATCTAGCTATATTAAAAATTAGTTCAACAAAAATCTAAAAGAGGAAAAATGACTGTCACTTCGTCAACTTTTCATGATTATCTTATGCCAGCTGCAGAAATTTTTTAAGAGGTGATTAAAAAGGAGAACATAATCTCATATATCATTTTGTTTTATCATTAAACGTGAATACAAGTACACCAGGATAACCCAACAAGCATGTCTTTTAGCACTTAAAAGCCATCATGTGAAATGCAATAGAGTTAAGAGGTTATATAAGAAAAGCAGTGAGAACCTGTAAATTAGTCCAAGAAGATAATGCCCAGCTGCACTATTTGGAACCTGAAGGGATAAGACAGGAAAACATAAATGATTGCCATCCTGGAAACAACAAGAACAAACTAAAACCTAAAAATATCAACAATAAAATTAGGATTCCAAATATATCAAGATCTCAAATTCATGACGTTTTGAGATAAATGAAGGTTCTCATCTTAAAATATATTGTATAGATTAAATTTGACAATTGTAACAATATCCTTAATTCTTTTTGAGAGAATACACATTTTCCAAATACAAAAAATAATTATGTATGAAGAATCTCGTATGCACCTCTGCACTAGGTTCATTAGCAGGACAAAGTGCTGCTTCAGCTTCTCTTAGAAGATCCATCTGAAAGCATGATATTGCAAACAAGTAGCGGGATTGAGCCATTTGTGTTCCTTCAAGAAGTAACAAAAAAAGAATAAAGATGCATAATAAGCAACACTTTTATGAATCAATAGCAAAAGAATGATAAGTCCCGACAGGAAAAGCCAGCAATTAAAGAACAAGTTGATGACCATATCATCAAAAGAAGTGACGATCTCATGGTAACATGAAAAGTTGCAATGTATTACCTTTTAGAATATGGTATGCAGAGTATGCTTGATTATTTTGTAGATAGCAACGAGCCAACAATTGTAAATTTGTCTGCATAGGGAAACTTTAGTTATTAAGTAACTGGGAAAACTAAGTAGCACAAAAACAAAAATAAACACTCTCTTGCATAGAGCCACAACTTCAACTGATACAAACTAATCATTTAGCAAGAGGAAAGACTAAAAGACTCTGAAAAGAACAACTAGTTGAGTAAAAAGAACCAAATTCACTCACTGACATATCCGTTCCGACAACACAGTAGCAAATGGACATATTTATCTTTTATTTTCTGGTTATATTCTGAAAGTTGCATCACAAATTAGTGCTAGTACAACCTACAGTTGTACTGAAATCTGCAGCAGTCTGCCAAATCAACCATGTGATAGAAAAAAATCTGTTCTTTACAAACCCAAAGTTTTGCAACTAAAGTGATGAGATACTCCGATTCTTTTAACTTGGAACATAAATTATGTGCATTAAAATGTCAAATTAACGGGGAAAAGCTATTGAAAAACACAAGATTGAGTGCTTCTGGAAGCTCTAGTGATAGGTAAGGGCTTTTTTCCCCTAAATGTGTAGAAACAACCTTTTTTTATTTATTAAACAGCCACTTAAGAGTTCCAGATGCAATTCATTAAATTCCTATCATTTCACAATAAACTTGAAATTATGAATTTCCAGGATTAAGCAGATTACCATGTTTTTACGCCTAACTATAAATCCATATTTTTCACGCTTGTAATAGTATCTGATTCTAATAGATTCTAGAGAAAGGAACTTAAACAAGCTAACTACAAGCCTAAGCTACAGATGAAAAACAAAATAGTGAAAAAACTATTAGAAGCATAACCAGCAACAAATTATTAAAATACACCAGAAACCGATCTCATCTGTTAACGATTACGCTCCTGTTGGTTGCAGACGAACGAACAGTAAGGATAAGAAGAAAAGTGGATATAGATTTACATCTACTAGCTGCTTTTAACACTAAAGTATAAATCCAATCTATTTTCCTGCTGTTTCTAAGTAATATCCTTAAAATCCTAACAAGAAAGAGGAATTTTTAATGGAATCAGTACCTCAGTCGGAAACTCAGCACATAAACGCTCGCACATGAAAATGGCGTTTCGATGCATGAAATTGCGCAGACTGTTGTTAACACAGTCTACCAGTATCGCTTCCATGGCCTCGAATCGAGGAGTGAGAAGGAGAAAGCACCGAAAGAGGGATTTTCTTTTCGTTTTCAGGTTTCTTCGGTTCAAAATAAGACGGCACGTGTTATCTTTCGTTTCAAATAATTTGTCACGTGACTTGGTTGTAATTAAATTTAAAATTTTAAAACCAAGTACTAATTCCTCCCTCGCGTATGAATTGCAGACTTGCATTATTCTTCCTCAAAACGTTTAGGAAAATTAAAAAAAATTAAAAAATAGTCCCTCTTATATCTTACGTTACCTTATAGTCCCTCTTATATCACAAAACTAATTATTTAGTCTCTTCTGTAATTTTGTTCGAAATAATGCATAGTTTAATCTTTTCTTTAATTTTTTATAATAAAAAAAAAACAAAAGGACTAAATAATGTAATAGCATAAGAAACAAAATAATATAAAATTTAAAAATGCATGGATCAAATTATTATTATTATAAAGTATGAGGGATTGAATATGCTTTGATTTTTTAAAAAACATCGAAAACAAATATCTTTTTAAAAATTGTATTTCATTGAATTAAATCAAATACTCATCAAAAATAATTATTTTTCAACTATTGTTTAATTTAAATATAATAAAATTATTTCAAAGAGTAAATAATTTATTTAAAATAATTAATGATGGAAACTAAATCATATTACATTATATTATATTATGAAGAGTATGTTGGTTAATTTAAAAATAAATTAACAAACAATAATAAAAAATTTGGATGGAAATAATAAAGAATATAATGGTGATAATCAAACAGACTAAGTAATAGTATCAAATTTTGAAACACAAACACCAAATAATTACTATCATAAGAGACTAAATATATTTTATCCCTCGATTTTTTAAAAATATTCCAAGGAAAAATATCTTTCAAAAAAATATTTTATGTAATTAAATCAAATCCTCATCAAACAAGGAATTATTTTTATAATTTATTTATGAATATAATAAAATTAGTTAAAATAATAATAAGATTTATCTTGGGGACTAGAATAATATCGTATTATAAAGGGTATTTGATTATCTTTTTTTTTTTAAAAAAAATGTAAGACTATGATGAAAAATTTGGAGGAAATATCTAAACAATATAATGACATAAAAGTAATGGAACTAAATAATATAAAATTTTAAAACGCAGAAACTAAATAATTAGTTTCGTAAAATATGATAGGCTAAATAATAATTATCCTTGATATTTTTTAAAGATCTTCCAATAACAAATGTCAGTTTTAAAAATTTTATTTAAGTAAATCAAATTATCACCAAATAAATAATTATTTTTTAAAAAATTACAATTTAATCCCTAACTTTTTAGCTAATTAACTATTGTCCCTGCGTTTTTAGTAATGGGCATCTAGGCCCTTCATGTATCATGAAGTAGTTGAACCATTAAACACATGAATAATTCCGTACAAAATGTGGTTAGATCAAAATTTAGTATTGGCAAACTAGAAAATGTGTTTACTTACATACATATGCATTCATTTTTTTTAAAGAAATCAATGAACTTCTAGCGTTTATAGACACTTTTTTTTTTTCTACAATTAAAGCAGATATCAAATTAAACACCAACATTATGATGGTGTATTTAATTAACAATAGAACGAGCTAATAACTCAATCAGACAATTTATGCAAAACAAGAAAGACATTTATTAACAACATTGATTAACTGAAGAAAAAATAAACAATCATGATTCAATAATAATAATAATGCAAACTGATTATGTAGCAGCTGTCTGAGCAACAAATGAAACTTCTCGTCTTCTACCCTCGTAGCTGCCAAACCAATTAAGCAAAGGGAGCAACCCTCCACACTAAGTTATGGGGGTTTAAAAACTTCAAAATCTCTCAAATCTTATCCAAGATGCAAACAGACTCAATCATTAGCACAACAAATTACCAAATTCAGTTGCAAAACTATAACCTGGAATTTTGGCCAGTCTTTGGTGCTTCATCCCTACTCTCAGCCTCTCAACTTCTTGCCATAACCCTTTACTAGCATAGATATTAGATAAAACCACAAAAACTCCATCATTCCAAGGTTCCAACTCATGCAAATGCTTAGCAACCCATTCTCCCATTTTCACATTCCCATATTTCTCACAGGCACCCATCAAACACCCCCATATCACCACATTTGGTTTCATTGGCATTCCTTCAACGATCTCTCTAGCCTCTTGAAGTAGCCCTACGCGGCCAAGCAGATCCACCAAGCATCCATAGTGTTGCAGTCTTGGGATTATACCATAAACATTCTTCATCATGTCAAAAAAATACTTCCCTTCTTGTACTTTACCGCCGTGGACACAGGCACTTAGAACTCCTATAAAAGTGACATGGTTAGGTCTCACTCCAGCTTCTATCATACAATAAAAGCATTCAATTGCTTCATTAACATGTCCATGCATCGCATAACCTACAATCATTGATGTCCAAGATGAAACATTTTTTTGCTCCATTCTTGAAAACACCCTACCGGCTAAGTCCATTCTACCACATTTTCCATACATGTCGACAAGCGAATTTAGCATCAAAATTTCAGGTTTCGCATAATTCGTGGCTTGAAAAACATACTTATGTAATTGAAAAGCCAAGTTCAAATCCCCTAAACTCCCACAAGCTGACGTTACACTAACCATGGTTACATCATCCGGCTCGAACCCACATTTCCTCATCTTTATAAACATCTCAATCGCTTCGCTTGCACGCCCACCTTGATTAAGGCCACATATAATAGCATTCCAAGAACCTAACTTTCTTTCAGGATTTTCCTCAAACAGCTGATAGGCAATCTCAAATTCGCCGGACTTATTATATAAGCTTATTAAACCACTCTCACAATACTCATTCAACTGAAGTCCAAGCCTTAAAGCAACAGAATGGAACTGTCTACCAATCTCAATAGGGAAACACTGACACGCAGCTTTTAATATAATGGGAAGAGTATAAGAATCAGGCAAGATACCAGCTCGAGACATGGATATATACACTTTCAGTGCTTTGATAGGAGCATCTAGTCTTGTATACGCTCTTATTATATTGTTCCAATGAAAAGTAGCCGCATAAAAGTCTAGCAGTCTAGTTCGGATAATAATGGCGTAAATTTGGTCTAATTCTTGTAAGTTTGTACAATTTGATAACTGGGTTGTTATATTTTCGGCCCGGAATGGGTTTATCACATTTTGAGCAACAGAATGTATAGCGTTTGAAGCAAGACTGTGTTTCAGAGTAGAGTACTTGGGGGAGCGAAGAAGAAGAAGACCGTTAAAGCAGTTCATGTGTACGGTTATCAGAAGTTATAAGGTGTCGGCTATATATAGATTTGACTAAATGGGCCAAGCTCAGTTAATATTACTAGGCCCATTAAGGAGTCCATGTGGTAGATTATGCAAAGCCCACTTAAACATCTTTCTCTGTGAAATTGGTGCGCGAAGAGGATCAAAACAGGAGTTCTTTCGTTTTTTGGTAGCTCCATTGCTATTTCTGAAAGTATCTGTTAATGGACGGTCAAGATCAGTTGGCAAGGCAAGCGAATCCTGAGAGTGAGGATCAAATGGTCGAAATCGATCCGTCAAGTACTGTTCTCGACCTCACCAGTTTTCAGCTTCACGATCTTGACTCAGTCGAGTTATCTCCGAGTCTTACCGAGCTGGATTTGACATCGAATCGCTTGTCGAGCTTGGACCCTAGAATTGCGCATCTTTCCAACCTGAAAAAGCTTTCATTTCGACAGAATCTCATTGATGATGCTGCCGTTGAGCTCCTTTCTAGTTGGCAATCGCTGTCGGGCCTGGAGGTAACTTCGTGTTATATTATTGTTTAACAATGGTTTCGTTTGATTGCTGAGAAAATTCATGAAAAACAAATCAAGTTAATGTTTAGATGTCGTGTTAATTCTTGCTTCGCAGTTCAACTAAATTAGCTACATTTTGTTTTGCTTTAATTTTCAGTTGCTTCTCGTTTGATTACCCGGGAACTGTACAATAACTTGTTTACATCTGATTGATTTTTAATCAATGATATAATTACTTTTGTTCTTTTCCGAGAAATGCCAGAGAAATTGACTAACTGTTTTCTTTGCAGGAATTGGTACTTAGGGACAATAAACTTATTAAGATACCTGATGTTAGCATATTCAAGAGTCTCTTGGTTTTTGATATCTCTTTCAATGAAATCAAGTCATTGGAGGGATTGTCCAAGGTTTCCAATACTCTGAAGGAACTTTATGTATCTAAAAATGAAGTTACTAAGATAGAGGAGATTGAGCACCTTCATCAATTACTAATTCTTGAACTTGGTTCGAACAGACTACGGGTAAGTGCTTTTATACCAAGTATCTTACTTGTTCTAAATTAAGAATTGGGGACATGATGAGTAGGATGCACATGTCTTATTGTCTTGCAATTGGGTCTTTGTCAATGGGATACTCTAGGAAATGTCCAACACTGATGAATATTATACTTACAAATTACAAATCAGAAATTTCTTTAAGGATTTTCTTAATTTAAAAGCTATTAGCTTGGTGTTTCAGGTAATGGAGAATTTGCAAAATTTAACAAATTTACAGGAGCTGTGGCTGGGACGGAACCGTATTAAAACCATTGACTTATGTGGGCTCAGAAGCATTAAGAAATTGAGCTTGCAGAGCAATCGTTTAACTTCTATGAAGGGATTGGAGGTATTTTCTTAATCATACATTTGTGTAGAGGGAAAAACTTGTGGTACAATATCACTTAGAAACTATCTAAATGTGGTTTTTCCTTTTCATAACTTGTGGTACATTACTGTGCTGTTCCAGGAATGTGTTGCTTTAGAAGAGCTATATTTAAGTCATAACGGCATTGCCAAAATGGAAGGCCTATCAACCTTGGTCAATCTCCATATACTGGATGTATCATCTAACAAGTTGACTTCAGTGAATGATATTCAGAACCTAGCGCAGTATGTGTGGTGGTTATCATCTTTGTTGGAATTATGCACTCTCATATTTAGCTGGTGATCTAATTTTTTGATCATATATCTGCTTTCAGCTTAGAAGATCTATGGCTTAATGATAACCAAATAGAATCACTTGAAGGAATTGAGGAGGCCATTGCTGGTTCAAGAGAGAAACTAACCACAGTCTACTTTGAAAACAATCCATGTGTAAGAAATCTGCAACTTTAATAACCTAAATGGTTCAAAACCTCATTATTGCATTTTACTAACTACAGTGGATAATCACCTTATTTATTATTTGATTCATTGTCAGTTTCATCTTGTTTACTGTCTTGCTGCATTAGTGATCATATTTTATTAGGCAATGGAATCAAATCTTTTCATTAGAAAGCTTTATCCGCATGGGTCCTTTGGAGGAGCTGTTTTCCACATTGAATTTTTCTAAGCAGCTTTTCCATCAGTCATCTGAAATATGAAGTTCAATGTCTGATATCTTGAACCACATTGGACCTTTATTTTCTGTAATCTTGGTCCTTTTTAACGAGCATCTTGATAGTTATTGCGATATAATATGTATACATGATAATGGAGTCTTTATTTGCTTGTTTATGGTTGTGTAGATTCAATTCAACTGCATGTCGAATTTCACTTGAAATGTTTTAGATCATAAAAGTATTGTTCATGAAGTTCTTAGAACTTCTTTTTGGGGAAAGACTCTCATATGCATTAGCTGACATGGCAATCTGAAAAAGCATTCAAATATCTTCTGGTAAAATTAATTGTGAATGTTCAATGCCATATTCTAAGTTGTAGCAATGCATTGCTGCATGTTTAAAATTTAGGTTGCTGTACATATCTTATATGTTGAAAGTGTAAAATCCACACTAAAGACAGCCTCCAAAAACTTTGGAGACCAGTTAGGTGTTAGAAGCATATTTCCACAGAACTAGAAATCCTTTTATTTCCTACTGTTTACTCATCAGAGTATTAGCCAGTTAGGTGTTTACTCATCACAAAAATGCTTGTTCGCAATGCAATGTTGTGCATTTCAACTCATTATATTCGTTTAAAAAGCTTGTCACGGCAATTCCCTTATTATTTTACTTATAATAAGGGAATTTGCTTTTAGTTTTGTTGCTGTTGAGCTATCTCCACCTCTTATTATTTTTTGTTTGTTGCAGGCAAGATCTCCAAACTATGCAACCACTTTGAGACGGATTTTCCCTAATCTTCAGCAGATTGATTTCAATGTATTTGCTTAGAAATATTTGCATTTCTAGGTGCCTTTTCGCCGTTCCATTTATACCCAGAAAGTAAAAGAACTGCTTTGTGAGTAGTGTACTTTCAAATCATGAAATTAAACAGAGCATCATCACCTTTAATGTGTTCTCGAATACTTTGTTTGCAGGTCAAATTTTGGTATAAGATTGTAGTTATGGATGTGCCCTTGATGCAAAAGGGTAGATGCATTTTGCATGATTCAATCAGGGGATAATCGAATCATGTATGTTCTGCTTATGCATGACCAATTTTTTTTCCTTTTTATATCTTTTATATTATACCTTCAGATTCTCTATTACTTTGAATTTCTTCTCCCATGTAACAGTCCCATATGAATGTTGAATGTTCTTTTGTATTTATTGTTAGTTTTAGATGATTTAAGATATATTTTCAACTTAATTAAAAAAGCAATTTTCATTCTTTAAAGGTCTTGCTTTTATGGTAGTTTCCTTCTGTTTGTTCATGCTAACTTCAAATTTCAAGTTAAACTTCAATCCTTAACAAGGCCGAAGTCCTCAGTGAAAACGTTTTTACTTGGTTAATACATTTTTACTTATAAGCATAAAAAAAAACCGCTGTTTTTTTCTTGAACTGCTTATATTACAGGTAAAAAGTAAATAAATAATTAGTTTTTTAAACAGTTAATAATTTAAAAACTGGTTTCACCAACAAATCTACTCCCCTTTGATACCAATTATCAGAATTGAACTTCAACTTCTACATTTTATAATTTTGTGGAAAGTAGAATGATTAATTATTATAAAAAAAAAATTATAAGTTGGTTAAAATTGATTATAAGATTTTTAGATTATAAACAATTTATGTAAGTGCTTTTGAAAATTTGAGTTGTAGATTATAAGTAGATTTTAAGCAGTTTTTTATAAGCTGAGTTTTACAGCTTCCAAAAAATCAAATTATAAACTGTTTTGGTTTTGATTAGCTTATTTACATTAATATTTTATATTTTTATTTTATTTCTATATTCCCTTATCAAAACATTAAAAAACATTTTTAATCTAATTTGCACAAATTTTTTTTGTTATTTTATTGGTTTTTACAAACAATAAGTTAATTATAAACTTATTTACAGAGACACTTTATTAACTATAAACTAATTATAAATTAGTTTTATAGAAACACTTATTACTTATTTTTAATTTGATTATAATCTAAAAATCACTTATTCACAGTCAGTAAAAAAACATAAATTCTAAGAAACACTAGAATAAATTGAAAATTCTGAGAAACACTCTAAAAATTAGCAAACTTTGATAAATTTATAAGCATCCCTAATTCCCATAACAAACTCTAAATTTGTAAACCTTAACATAAAACAGAGTTTTAATAAAGAAAACCAAATAGTTTTTTAATAAAGAAAACCGGAAAAGCTTTAACTACTTTTGATGTATTATACCAAACCAAGAGGAAGTTTGAAAAATGATAATCTGAGGATATTAATGACATTACATAGGTAGAAAAAGGGGTTAAAAATTGTATTAAAAATTTAAAATTCTAAAACCTTATTGAGTTGGTTTACGAGAATATCTCATATGGTGCAGGGAAGAATTTTCAAAGAAAACCATAAGAATGGAGTACGAGTGAGGCAGAAGAATCAGCAACTCATAAAATGACATAAACTAGCAATCAAATTTGGCCACGTGGAATACCACGTACGTCGCGGCCAATCCATCTTGTTTCTAGAGATATTTTGCCACGTATAAAAAGGGAGGGACAAAATTGTCAATATGCAGAAACACCTGAGATCATTTTCGTCATTTGCCAAGCAAAACGACTCTGCTTGCAGCTCGGCCATCGTATTAGTCAGTCCCCTCTCACTTAACTCCAAACTCCAAAGTCTTCTCATTCTCGCAACGACCTACAAAAAACCCTCTGCTGGGCAGAGCTCACACCATCACAACCCTCACTCCTTCAATGGCGGTCCAGGAGAGCGCCAAAGACCCAACCACCTTACGAAACGCTTTTGGCAATGTTCTCGCCGTCTTTATTCTTACCTTGATCGGAGTTCTCGCTTTCTCGATCCGTCTGTTCTCTGTAAGTTCCTCCAATTGTATGGATCCAATCGTAACACCATTACTCACATTCCTCAATTTATGCTTATCTATTTTAGAAATTAAGGAAAACAATACGATTGATGCATTCTTTAACTTCTTAGAATTGAATCGTATGTAGTTCTATTTTCATTTCCTTTTATATTATAAATAAGAGGTTTGTAGTATTTGAAAGAGACACTAATTCGTCGTTTCTATTTTATTTGCTGAGAATATACGAAAAGTAAGGTAAATTAGTACATGTCCTGACTTTTTAAATTTTTGTTTTAAAATGGAATGAAATGACTTTACCCAGAGAGTTAGTTTTGTTGAATTTTTTCTGTTTTTAGGAGAATTCAAGTATTTCTAGTGATTCTTTTTTTTTTTTAGTAAGTTGTTTGCTTTGGTAATTAACTTGGCTTGCATGCACTGTTGTCTCACAAGCTTCTTGATTGTGATTCAGGTCATAAAGTACGAGAGTGTTATTCATGAGTTTGATCCTTATTTCAATTACAGAGTCACTCAGGTTTGATCTTTTTTTATTTTGCTGCTGCTATGTCAAAGATAAATTCAATTCTATATTCTAATTTTGGAGTTGGTTTTGACTCATATCTAAGAATGAAATGTAATGGGTGACGGGTTAATTGTTCTGCGATTTCAGTTTCTTACGAAAAAGGGGATATATGACTTTTGGAATTGGTTTGATGACCGAACCTGGTAATTGCTGTTTTGCTACTTCACAAATTATCTTCTGAATACTATCAACTTCTCGTTTTAATCTTCTCAAATCATTTGATTGGTTGATCACTTTTTTTTTTATATATTTCACTTAGGTATCCTCTTGGTCGTGTGATTGGTGGAACTGTTTACCCTGGTTTGACCTTGACAGCAGGAACACTATGGTGGTAAGTATCTTAGAGTTAATTGCAAGAGATATCCAATAAAGGAAAATGTTAATGTGGCATGAACTTATGATTATTGAGTTTGCTAACTTTTTGGAGTTGTTACTGGCCTATATCAGGTTATTAAATTCCTTGAATATCCCTTTGTCTGTCGAGACTGTCTGTGTATTCACTGCACCAGTTTTCTCTGCATTTGCCTCTTGGGCCACTTACCTTTTGACCAAGGTTTGTACATGCATATTTTATCCCCTATTGAATGATAACAATGTTGGATAAGCTGATGATAGGGCAATTGCTTTTTTTATAGGAAGTTAAAGGTGCTGGTGCTGGACTGACAGCTGCGGCTCTCTTGGCCATGGTAAATCAGACTACGGGTATTCGTTACTTTATAAGTTTACATCTTCAATGCAACTGTACTTCTCTTTCTTTTCTTTTTTTTTTTTTTGTAGAGCTGGATTATACTCCTATCAGCCAGTAAATAAATTGTCTAAAAATGCAAATTTTTTAAAGTTTAGTTTGAGCTTCAAACAAGTGCAGTTTGTTGGAAATTCTAAGAATATGTAAAATTTTTTGTGTCAAAAGAACTGACTGGTTAATCATAGGGTAATAGGATAAGGAACCTAGTTTGGAATATCTAACTGATCTGAATTTTTGGTGTGAACTGAAATAAGCAGCATGATATAGAAAGCTACTTCTGATTTGCTGTTTTATATGTACGAAGTTGTCCAGATGGAACAGTCTCTTATATAAGTTCCGGTCCTCCAGTTGTACCGATGCCTTAAGTTAATGGCTTGCTTTTGTTTGCAGGTTCCATCATATATATCTCGATCAGTAGCCGGCAGCTATGATAATGAAGCTGTAGCTATATTTGCTCTAATCTTCACTTTCTATCTTTATATAAAGGTAGATGCTTGCAAGAAGAAACCAATTTTTACTTAATCTTTTTGAGATGGCTTACCTCAATGGTTTTACCATGTGAAGAATTTCTATGCATTGTTATTGGCTTAAGATATTTACCATCTTTGATTCTTTGCTTACATTGATTTTCTACTATGTGCAGACACTGAATACAGGGTCCCTCTTTTATGCCACTTTGAATTCCTTAGCATACTTCTATATGGTAGGTATCCTCCTATTGTTGTTCACATTCTTATAATTGATTTTTTATTTTCACTGTTATTTTTATGTTGTCTTTTAGGTTTGCTCATGGGGAGGTTACACCTTTATAATTAATCTTATTCCAATACATGTTCTTTTGTGCATTGTGACTGGCCGGTACTCTCCTCGACTATATATTGCGTATGCTCCTCTTGTAAGTATCTATGCCTATGGTATTCATATAGTAATGTTAAGTTTTCATCTTTAAAAAAAAGCACAATGAATGTCCTGTGTTATTCTTGAAATACTCTTGTTGAGTTGCTACTATACAGAGAATGAGTTAGTCACGGGCTAAAAAAACGGTTATCCTGCAGCCATTAGGAAGTGAAGTGGATGACAGAGGCCTTATTGGATGTAGATGTTGTTATGGGCCTCACTTTGTGTTCTTGTACCTTGTATCTGGCATAGTATTATCACGCTGCTGATGTGACTTTCATGGGAAGACTGACTTTTGTTTTTTCATTTATATTTGTTATGGCAGTAAAAAATCATGTAGCTATAATTAGCAGCACTGGCTTGGGGTGGAGTAGGTTTACTATTGTTGCACATTTGGATATATGGTATCATCTTTATTAAATGGAAGGAGTCTCTGTGCTTAGTTGTCATGGATATTTTTTTTTTTTTTTTGACATATAAGCTACTAGGTTGGGACTTCTTTTAATGAATGTGCATCATTATTTCATCTCTGCTGGCCGTCTCGAATCAATGTAAAATAAAAGCTCCCGTAGTTAGACGTAAAAGTTCGCATTATTATCTCCAAACAAATTATTGCTGGGCGTTTTTCTATAAGTGTGACTTCCTTATGCAGGTGGTCTTGGGAACATTGCTGGCTGCTCTGGTGCCTGTTGTTGGTTTTAATGCAGTCTTGACATCAGAACATTTTGCTTCTTTTTTGGTGAGCCCTGCCTGCTTTCCATCTTTAAAAACACTATTCACTCACACTTGGTGTTGCATATAAACATGAATTTGATTTGTATCCTGACACTTCCCTTAGATTTTGGAATTTTTGATGGGGCAAGGGATAAAAGACTTAAGAAATTATGTTACTGGCCAGTAGGAGTCAAAATTATTTTAGCTTAACTAAGCTTTGGTATTTGTAGGTTCAATATGGAAGTGAACACGCTTAAACTTTAATTCAAACTCAAAGTTAATAATAACTGATGTGTCAATATGTGAGTTTGGACTAAGGCTTGTTGTGTTGTTGTTATTGTTCATTCACTGTTAACCCTTGGTGGTTTAGATGTTGACTGAATTTGATTTAGTAATTAAACTGAGTTTAAGTCATTATCAACTCTAACAAGCTCAAGTAAGCTTTTATTAAGTGGAGTTTGAATAGCCCACAACCAGCTTGGGTCATTTTTGGTTTAGTTACTCAGCGCCTTTCCTCAAGATATAATGCTAACCAACTTCTATTGGTTGATATATTATGTAACCTTTAAAAGGTTCTTTGAAACCACTATTACCATTGATTTGGAGAGCTACAGAACATTTTTAAGAGAATGAGACATGAATTAACCGAGTGTTTCTAATGATTTGTACATAAGATAATCTGAGTGACACTCCATTGTACTAATCAGTTTTCTTAGTTTGCCAGAAAGATTCATGCTAGCTAAACTCTTAAGCTTCTGTATTTAATAACAATTTTTCTCCTCTTCACCTCTGGCCTTATCTTCTTGTTGTTGATTGTGTTTCTGCAGGTTTTCATTATAATCCATGTGGTGGCTCTTGTATATTATATCAAAGGGATTCTCTCGCCAAAAATGTTTAAAGTAGCAGTTACACTTGTTATATCTGTTGGCCTGTAAGCACCCTTTCGTTGTCTTTGAGCTTTAAGTTTGTTAACTTTCTTATAAATCATCATATCCATTTTGAGCTAATATAGAATATGATGAATATTACTGCTTTGCGTTTCTTTTATCCTATGGTGTTCTGTCATAGAATGTGACACAATATCCATCCTCTGGCATTATGTATTTTTCAGGGCAGTCTGTTGTGCAGTGATGGCAGTTCTAATTGCATTGGTAGCTTCT
Organism: Croton setiger; assembly: GCA_948099555.1. Lineage (NCBI taxonomy): Eukaryota > Viridiplantae > Streptophyta > Magnoliopsida > Malpighiales > Euphorbiaceae > Croton > Croton setiger. The sequence continues at coordinate 25,663 of CANUEY010274000.1, forward strand.
AGCCCAACAAAGGGATGGAGTGGAAGAAGTTTAAGTTTGCTTGATCCGTAAGTAGCTGAATTCATTGTTCATGTCATTCTGTAATCATTTCTAAATTTTGGAGCCAATCACAATAGGAGTATAACATGGGTTTCAGATAATGAGTCTAGCTCATCAGTCATTGTTCATATCGTTATCTCTCTGCCCCTAACCTGTAGCGAATGAAAGATTGTAATATGATTTCTTTGCAACTTACATTCTGTTATAATTGCATTATGACAGAACCTATGCAAGCAAGTATATACCAATCATTGCCAGTGTTAGTGAACATCAGCCCCCTACATGGCCATCTTACTTCATGGACATCAATGTTTTGGCTTTCTTGGTACCTGCTGGGATTATTGTAAGTCAAATGTTTTCAATGCAGGGTTGCCTTTTCAAATTTAACTTTACACTTAAAACATTTCTCATCATTATCTTTATTTGTTGGCAGGCATGCTTTCTTCCCTTATCCGATGCAAGTTCCTTTGTTGTCCTTTACATTGTAACATCTGTATATTTTTCAGGGGTCATGGTAAGGAAATTCTTGTGATATCTAATTTGATTTCGTATTTCTACTCATTCTTGAATCCCCTTTGGGTGATCTTGAATTTTATCATATTATAGGTGCGCCTGATGCTTGTACTTGCCCCAGCTGCATGTATCATGTCTGGAATTGCCCTTTCTGAGGCTTTTAACACCTTTACCCGATCAATCAAGTTTCAGCTACCTGGATCATCAGTCAATTCCCAAACTGGTGTAAGTGTATCTTTTCTTCACATTGCTGGTTTATATATCTTCAACCATTTTTGAGATTATTCGACTCTAGAACTAAGCTGTTTGTGACGGTATTGACTGATTAAGTCAGAGGATGCTAGTTCCAGTACTGTTGTAACACAAAATGATGCGGCAAAGACTGATAAAACTGAAGACGCAGCAAAGGAGCGGCCCTCAAAAAAGAACAAAAAGAAGGAAAAAGAGGTCATGGATAAGCCATCGATTAAGTCAAAAATTGAAAAAAAGCTTCTTGTCTTACCTTTTGAGGCATCTATCTTTGGTATTCTGTTGCTTGTCTTTCTGGGTGCCTTCTATGTGGTATGTGGACTCTCTTTCCTATCCACATCTCTTACACCAATTTATTCTGAGATTCAGACAAGCCTAAACTGACAGTGGAGCTCTCATTTGATTATAATTGACCTTTGGCCTTCTAGGTTCACTGTGTTTGGGCAGCAGCAGAAGCTTATTCAGCTCCATCTATTGTTTTAACCTCTTATTCACACGATGGTGGCTTACATGTTTTTGATGATTTTAGAGAGGCGTATGCATGGTTAAGCCACAATACTGAGGTGGATGATAAAGTGAGTTTCTTCCATTGTTTCTTTTGTTATAAACACTATATTAGCACGATGGCATTCAAATGTTTATGTCACTAAGCACAATACTCTAAGAGGCTTGCTTATATTTCATTCCACATACTGAATTTTCCATTATTATTTGCGTCAAATGTATCGTACAGCTTCTCTTTCCTAGCCTATGCTTGAGCTCTTTCAATTATATATTTAAACCTGATAAAATGATTGCTTGGGTCCTTTCAGGTAGCATCATGGTGGGACTATGGGTATCAAACAACTGCTATGGCTAACAGAACTGTCATTGTTGATAATAATACATGGAATAACACACACATTGCGACTGTTGGGACTGCCATGTCTTCACCTGAAAAGGCAGCTTGGGATATTTTCAACTCCTTGGATGTGAAATATGTTCTAGTTGTCTTCGGAGGTTTGTTTCCCTTCTCTCTATGCTCATATAAATCTCTGCCCTCCTGCTTTTTTTATTTTTTTCCCACACACAAAAAGGGTGCCGAAATACAGTAAGTTTCTGATGGATTTTTTAACTTTTCAGGTCTTGTTGGCTACCCTAGTGATGATATAAATAAGTTCCTGTGGATGGTTCGTATAGGAGGGGGTGTGTTCCCTCATATTAAAGAGCCTGATTACCTGGTAAACTCTCATGTTTAGCTTTATTCCTTCAAAGCTCTATTCTTCCAATTCTTGTCCCTAAGATGAATGGTGCTTCATTCTGTATCAAAATATTATATGCAAGTTATCTTCCAGCCAATGCTAGAAAATACATCAGCTTCCTATATGGTCCTTAACTAGTGTTTTTCTTTTGTTTTTGTGGTCCAAAGAGGGATGGCCAATATCGAATAGATTCTCAGGCTACACCAACAATGTTAAATTGTCTCATGTACAAGCTCTCGTATTACAGGTTTGATTTTGGTTGGACCCTATTTATTTAAATGTAAAATGGATTATAGGTTTCAGTATTAAACAGTTGTTTTATGCTGCATTGTGCCCCCTACAGGTTTGTAGAAACTGATGGAAAAGGCTTTGATAGAGTGAGGCGAACAGAAATTGGGAAGAAATATTTCAAACTGACCCATTTTGAGGAGGTAAGATTTCTTCATGCATATTTTTCCTGTTTGTTTTGTACAACTGCTAGAACGTATCTGAGTAGGATTGGTGTCAAAATTAGGTATTCACAACTCATCATTGGATGGTTCGCATTTACAAATTGAAACCTGCAAAGAACAGGGTCCGTGGAAAGACCAAAAAGTCAAAATCGGTATGTACATAAGTTAGATTTTTGTCTGGGATTGGTACTACATACGTAATGATTTAACTTAACAATCTACTTTATCTCCAATGGCAGAAAACAAGCTCAAGTACTAGCTCAACAAGAAGGGGAGCTAATAAGCGAAATCCATGGCACTAGACTTTTTACAGGTTAATGTTTTTAGACGATTGTATTTCATATAAAATTTGTAAGCGAGAATGTTTGGAGTGAGGGATCAATCGTGCAGGCATAGTTGATCATTTTTTCAGTGAGATACAAGTAGTCTTATAAGATTTTGCAGTCTTAAAAATGATCTCGTATTTTTTCTCCAAGCATTATGTTGTAAAACACAGATCAATTTTGGATTGATACATTAGTTACTGAGCAATATAGAATTCGGGTTTCTCCATGACCACCCATGGGAGTGTTCTATTAATTTTTCACAAGAGATCCCATTAATATTACAATGCAACTAAGAGTTTTCAATTTTGGTATAATCAACATTCTATGCAAAATTTTTGCATTACACTCCTATAAGGATTGTTTTACAGAACCTTTCGAACAAATGGTATAAGATACAAATTCCTGCTCATTCAGTCAATCTACTATATACCACATTTGAGTTTATCACAATTAAAACTTTAATGTTTATCTTTGTGGGAGTCTCAACAGCTTAAGATTAAATAGAGCTTGCTGTAATTATGCCTTATCTAGTAAGGCAATGGCTGCTGGGTTAGAGCTTCAAACTCAAAAGAATCAAACGAATGAATAGACTATACACCAGTCCTATTCTTATCTGTAAAAGGGCCTATAAAGACCCTTCAACTCGATACACGACAGCAAAACCATGAAGTTAGAGCTTCTGATGCCAGTTCGATGTATATAGAATAAAATAATTTTCATAGCCACAATCCTTTCACAGCACTTTTTTTACCTGAGAATCGCAACACCTCGCATCATCCTGTATGAACAAAGGTTGTTATAGTTTTTTGGGTAAGTTGTAAGTCTTCTTCAAGAATCTTGTAGCCATTTCATCACTGCGATAGCACAAAACTCGAAGTAATGTGTTTGGTTCAGTGGGATCCCACTGTCCAGTTGTTGGGGGTAGTGGAAGCTTGGATTTAGCAGAACCACCATGACTCTCCAGTGTAATACTTTTAAATCGCTCAATTATACTCTCAGTATTGGTACGAAATAAAGGGAGCACAGCTTTAACCTTAGTAGAATGCTTATCTATTAACTCAGTTGGCAATCCATCTCCATTCGACCAGAACAAATCGGTCAGAAACTTGAAATCATCTTCAATCATTTGGAAATCCTCTAGTGTGAAAGCACGAGAAGGGCCACCAGCAAGCAAAACCAATAGAAATCCATCAAATGATGCTTTCATCACATCAGTAATAACCCGAGTTCTGACTCTGTCGTGCACTGTAGATGAAATAATTTCCAAATACTGCTCAAGTTCCTGAAGAAAAGGCTCAATTCGAGAAGATGAAACATCCCCAACATATAACCCGTCCCAAAGCACATGGCTTAGATCATGGAAGACAACCTTATACGCTGTCACCCCACAGAGTTGATGAATCCCCTCTGCACATGCAGCTGCTGAAAGCTCAAATTTTTCTCGCAACACATTAGCAAGATCATCCTTTTGAGCTGATTCAGAGTTCCTCAGTTGAACAACTGTTCTCTTTTCCAAGACATCCAGTTGCATGCGAACGTGCTGCAAAGTATTAATCCGTACACATAGCTGGGGTATCCCGTAGGAGGCATCCCCATTTGTTGATCCAACCTGGGATTTCCTTCTCTGGGTTATATGTGTCCTCTCCTTCTTTTTGAACACAGGGAATTTGGATCCTGCAGTGCACCTGGTCAATGCAGGCACAGTAGGAAGAAAAGTATTTCGGGTCCCTACACATCATACAGTACAAGTTTAGCATTCATATATTACTAAATGTCACTACTAAATACACAATTTGCGTAGTGAAAGCATTGCATACCGCAACCAGATTTTGTCTTCAAGATGTAATTTTGGAGACACTTGTCAAGCCCATTGATCATTTCAGGAAGCAAGCTCCGATGCATAGGTATGGGCAACAGGAAGAACGCTTCTAAAGTTTCGTCAACAATTCGTAAAACTTCAACAGCAGAAGGAGCAAATCGCTCTTTGTTTGCCCGTGGATTCCATACCTGCATCAAAGAAGTGGAAGTTGCAGGTCATGGAAAAAAAAACTCAGGAGACCATCCTAAGATTTTTAAGCAGAGATACTGAAGGGTAAGTTCAAGCATACCTCTTGTTGCAGATTCCTATCTACCCATTCCTTCAGCCGGTCAATTCTTGTTTTTATCCATGACTTCACAAGATTGGCAATCAAAGTTTCAGCCTCGTAAGGAGGCATCTCTCTGATTATTGACTTTCCACCATCTTCACTACACACCGCATCCTCAACTGCAATCTGCACAAGATCTTTCTCTAATTTGTCAGCAGCACTCAGCACTTGTATTGCATCAGGTGTCAATTCACTAATGCTTGAAACAAATTTCTTCAGTTCATTCCCATAGCAAGAATGGAGGGTAGCTACTGCTACTCCAGCTGCAAGAGGGTGCCACTTCTTAAATATTGGACTGAACATTGCCTTCTCACTAAAAGCCACTTCGCTAATGTCTTGTGCAAGGAAAGATAAGACAGGAAGACGATTTTGCTGTTGTCTGAGTTGCTTGCTCGACTTAAGGTTCTCCATTTTCTGACTTGGGTGGAAGAAAACAAAACTCTTAAATCACAGCATGGTTACATAAGATGAAATCACAATCACCAAGGAAACGATTATGAAAGAATAAGAACTGACCTGGGAGAAAGCAGAACGCATCGATGACCTTATGTAAGTTTCAATCCGATTACAGGCAACGTCACCGCCATCTTTCCTTCTCCGACGATACTCATGAGAGAGATCTTCAACCAGTATTTTTGCAGACACAACAGCTACAGAAGCAATACTTTGCAATGATTCAATATTATCACTATGAAAAATATTTCGGTAAGCAACTAGCCGTTTCTCTGCCCAATCCAAAATGGAACTCAAAATGGAACTCAAAATTGTGGAATAATCTGAATCCTTAGATGTTTTCGCATCCTTTTCAACTTCCATCAACAGATTATCGGCAGCAAACAATAGGTCATCCTCAATTTGGCTAGTAGAAACATAGTGATCAAATAAAACCCACAAAAAGCAAAGATTATGCAACATCTGGTTCATTCCAAGAACTGGCCATGTCTTCTTTATAAGTTCTAAAACCTCATCAATTTCTTCGATAACAATTGATTGATCATTAATATCAAAACAAGCATCTAAGAGTATCTGATAGATTCTCAAATTCAAGGGTAAACCATCAACCCAATGGCATTTTTCAGAAACAGACCCATCAAACGATCTGCAAGCAAGAGACATGACGAGGTTTCGAAGAACTTGCAATGATTCATTGTTCTTTCCAGTTTCAATCGGTTTTTCTAACGCCATTCGAATATTCTGCTGGAGTCGCCTTGGAGCAGTATCAGACTTATTGAGTGGCAGGTGGGGATGTAAAAGAAGTCCAGCTTCCAGGAGCTTCAAGTTTCTCCTCTGCCAAGCTTCATATTCTTGTTGATTTGGAAAATCTGAAGATTTTAGTTGCTGTAAAAGCTCCAGAGGAAGAACCATTGATTCCATCCGTTTTCCAAGCTGAAAAAAATTTGCATAAACAGTTTCCCCATAAGAAGAATCAAAACTTTACCACACAAAGTTCTTAATTTTAATTTACTCTTTTGAATTCATATAATTTCTTGTCATTGAATTAAGAAATCATTTTCCTTTTTTTTCTCGAGAAACAAACAGGTTTATTCAAATTCGAAATTCAAAATGACCGTACTTACCTGACCAGCAGCAACCCTTAACATAGCTCGCCTAATTCTCGAATCAGTCTGCTCCGATACTCTCATTTGCACTCTCACCAATTCTCCAACCGTCACCGTCTTCTTCGCTTTTTCTTCCCCACTCACCGGCGGCTCAACAGCACCGCCGGTTCTCTTCTTCGTCGAACTCGACCTCATCCCTAACGCCTTCTTTACCTTACTCGCCGCCGTCGACGTCAACGACCGCTGAAGCGAAGGCGCAGCCGCCGTGGAAGGAACCGGAGCGGCCTTTTCAGAAGTCCTCTCCGACTGCGAGATGTAAGTCAACGGCCGAGACCCAGAGGTCCGACAAGCCCCAATCAGAATTTCATAAGCGGATTCTCGAAGCTCCGAATCAGACAAGTTAGGAGCCGCATCAGAGAAAGGAGATTGAAGGTCTTGAACAGCAGCATAAGAAGGCATGGTTACTGCTACTGATATTGGTACGGCACCGTTTTGAGTGTGTCGTTTGGAATTTCCTAAAGATTTATCTCTGAAGATGCGAGACATGTTCTTCTTCTTCTTCTTATTGACTTAAAAACCCAGAAAGGAAAGAAGAAGAGGTAGGCTAAAGGAGAAGCCTTTTTCTATGGAATTCAGTGTGGGGTTTGGTGGCAGTCTTTTTCTTCGAAAGAAAAAGCAAAAATAGGATTTGGGTATGTGTTATTCTTGCTTGGCTTTTAAGGTAGCCATGATTATAAAGAAGAAAAAAAAAGCCAAAAGATTGAGAGAATTTCTTCTTTTTCTTTTACAGTGTAAGAAAGTAAGAGTGAATTATTGTTGTCGAAAAGTAAAATTCGATTAAAGATTTCAAAGAGCAAAGAATAAAAATGGTTTAGTCTCAGTTTCAGGGTTATCGCGTGAAAGAAATATTCAGCGGACAGTGGTAAAGAGATCAAGGTGGTGAAGGAAGAAGGATTTAGGCGGCGAAGAAATAAATATAAAGTCAATAATATTATGCAAAAAATAATAATTGAATTTCAAACAATTTAAATTCAATGAAACGGTAATGTGTGTTTAAAATTAAAAGCAATATATGCTAATATGTCTATTTAAATTTTTTCATGCTTTTATTAAATTATTTTTTATATCAATTTCCGTAACAATATTTAGATAAATGAATATCTTTGCAACCGGATTTTCTCTAATAATATTGGATTTCACCCTAAATATATATTATATAATTTTTTTTTAATTTTTGGTCATATGTTTGATCCATGACCAACGATTAAATAGATATTTAATGATTTATTAATCTTATAATAAAAAATGATTTGCTATTATCTTTTTGGAGAAAAAAGAGATTTATTATTAATTGTTTAGTATCTTAAACAATTAGACATAATTGATTGTAAACCATTCGTAGACTATAAGTAAAAAAATATATATATATCATTATCGTAAATTAAAATACCCAATAACTTATATTTGAATTAATGTGCATAAACATTATTATTAGACAATTTCTTATAAGAATAATTATTACTATTCATTTTATAAATTAATTAGCCATGAACGTTGAGTTGACAATTGGCTGGAAATATGATTAGTTTAATTAATTATTAATTAGTTAGTAAGACTTGCTCAAACCCAACTACACAAGAATCTGTCAAGTAAAAGCGTAATCAAATATAATTATTATATTATATAGTATTATTTTGCTCTTTTAGCTATCACGCAATGGAATCATAATTATTATTATTTACCAATATTTATAAATTGATAAAATTTATAGATATTTTTAAACTTTAAGCGGTCTGTTAACATGTTAATAATAATTATACATAATTTGATATAATTTAAAATTATTGTTTTGACTATAGTATATAGTAAAAGTGATTAAATTAGAGTTTATATGTATAATTTGATTTTAGAATAATAATAGAGATAAAGTTGCAATTAGATTGAGAAAGTTACTATATCTAACGTTTTGACAGTTGACAGCTTTTAATTTCAATAATATGGAAAGATGCTTCTTTACCAAATAATTAAATGTAATTTGGTGTTATAAACTATAGAAGACCATGATTGTGTTCCAAACTTTGTTTTTGAGGCAATTCTATAATTTTTTATATTTTAAAATGTTAAGGTAGATTTTAATTTAGATACAAATATTTTATAATAAAAAAAGTTATGAACATTTGGAAATGATTTTTCTTTTATTCGAATCCCAATTTATTACTCTATAAGTAGTGAGAAACAATAAATTTATCATTGATTTTAGATATTATTTAGTTAAAATCAGATTAAACCAGTTCAAACCTAGCAGTTAAATTTGAATTAGTTCGATTCAAAAACAGATCCCTTCGTTTAATTAAAAATGTTGGATTCCAAGCTTACTTTCTTTTTTCAACATAAAAATAAAACTTGGCGTTTCATTAAATTGGTCTTTTCTTTCTTCATCTTCTAAACGCAACATATTTATAGCATTAATAATCTCTTATACTAAATTAAATTTTTATGAGCAAAACAAATTATCCTTTAAAAAAAAACTTATTTATTAAAACAGTTATTATTAGTTTTTTCACCTTATTTATTGGTTTATGAAATCTTTAAATGTATGGGGCGTAGAATTGAAGGTTATTTAAAAATAATGGGCCTGACGAAACCCAAATTATGCTTTTGGATTTGAGGCCTTTATATTACCTTTGGGGAAAAACGCTAAATATGGTCTTTTTTTAGATTATTAAATTTTAAAGCAACCCACCTTTCTCCTCTCACCCCCTCACAAACTCAGTCCTACCTCTTTGCTTAGCCAAATCCTTTCAAGGAAACGAAACCCCGCAGGACTATTCTAGATCCGATTTCTCTTCGTCATGCCGGCTCCTTGCTGGATCAAACGACAATTGGCCATTAGCATTTTCACTTCCTTTTCCTGCACCGATTTTCATTTCTGCATTTCAAGAGGTAACTTTTTCCATCGTCTTTGTGATTTCTTGACCATTTTGAAATCGATTAATTATATTTTTGAGCCTGACCTTTAGAAATTGAACTGTCTGTTTTGTTGTTTAAGTGATAGAAAAGCAGGACTTAGATCAAAGGCAAGCAGGATATCAGTAAACAAGTTCATCTCCCGTGTTGAGCATGCCTGTATTAATGGACGTTGGGTCCTATTGTCCAACAATCTCTTTAACTCAATGCTGTTTTTGATGATAATGTTGTCTAGTTTGATTTGTTATGTGCTCACATTTTGCTTCCATGACGATGGAAGTAATCGGATTTGTAACCAAGAAAAGACAAAATCCAATTCCGGGTGCTTGCACAAATTGACACTTCTTACATTTTACAGATAGAACATAATGGCTGGTTAGAAAATGCACGTAATATAGAAATAAGAACAACGACCGAAATCCCGGAATGTTGTCTTCCTCATTTGAAACTGGTAGAATTTTGTGGAGTTCAAGCCTCTGAGACTCGACTTGAGTTGACACTATATTTGCTGTTAAATGGCCCTTGTGAAAAGTTATTTCTTGGTGACTTTGAAAGGTTTTCATATGTGAATTTTTATTTTTATTTTATTAGTTAGTCGATTAAATATAGAAAATAGTCCATAAAATTTAATTTGCAATAAAGCCAAAAATCAAATTGTTAAATTACCTGAAATTTTGATGTTACAATTGGCAAAAGAAATTCAAAAACCATGGATTTGAATGTTTTTTTCTTTATATGGTTAACTACTATAGGAACTCAAAATGGGCAATTATGATATAATATCAACAAGTTTTGTACCAAAATTACTCATTGCCTTTTTTATGCTCAAATTGTCACCATTTCGAAGAACAAAATCAAAATAAATATAAAACCTCGAGACCTTCACTAATCAATCGCATAAACATTGATTGGTTTTCCAATTTCTACTATTCCTCTTCAATTCCTCAACACTTGTTCCATGGATGTCATTGCTTCAAAATTCAAGCTTTATTTACTTATTTTTCAAAACTCGATTTTGGACATGTTCGGAAAATATTCGAATTCGAAAATTTGACTTCAATTCTGTTTGTTTTAAATCAAATTTAAACCAAATTATGCTTTTTTCGGAACCAAACATCCAATATGTTTTAGAATTGTTTGAATTTTGATTAAAAAACACTCTGAGCTTTGTTAACTAATTGCAATAGCACTCTGATCACATCATTTTGTGAGCAATTGAAGAAAGTTTCTGCAATTCTGACTAAGGTTCATCTTCAAGAAGATGAACAAAATGATAGTTTGGTCACTTAATTTTATAGGCTAATTTAATAACTCCACTTAGTTTCAAAAATTTTTCTTCTTCCAAATGACGCCGGCAATCTTGCTAAGCTATTGAAACCATAATTTGAGGAAACATTCCAAACAAATAAATTGGTTAAAGTTTTGACAGTATTGATTATGAAAATCGAGATGCAAACGTTTCAATTTTCCGAAAGATTCATAAGGGTTTTTTCTCGATTCCAACCTCAGTTCGACGTTGGGCAGGACAGCGGCGCTTCTGATCCGACGACGGCGCTGGTCTACCAGCGATGATTATGGTCACGGCGAAGGAGGTGAAGCCGTCGTGGTATTATTGTTTTCTCAGAAGTTTTGGGGATATTTGCGAAGGAAGAGATGGAAGACGAAACAGTTGGAGAGCGTGGTTTATGGAAGGGACAGTTTTGGAATATAATAAAATTTTGTGTTATATTTAAGGGGGTTTGTTTTTTGTGGTATTTTGTTAATTTGAAACTATATGTTGCGGTTTTCTCTAAGTTTGTCCAAGAATTTTTCCAAAATGGACCATGTTTTTAGAATTTTTTTATTCTTAAAAAAATCTCTAAATGATAACTTAAAAGAAAAATGAAAATTTGATTAATTTATTTAAAAAATAAATTGATACTTATTAATTTATTTAACAAAAAATTGTAAAAAAAATACAATTATTATATATTTACTAAGTATAAAAAATTTAGACTTGTTATGTAATTTTTGTACTCCTATTTTATACAAATTTTATACACATAAAGTACAACGTTTAATAATGTTTTTTTCATTTTAATTCTGCCTTATATCTGTTTTTAAAAATAAAATGGAGGCAGCCTTTTTTTTTTCTTATTCAACCCATAAAAATTCATAGAAAACGTATTGGCTATTTGTTTAGTGGTATCGATATATGTATGTGTGAAAATTAATATTTGCTGCAGGTTTAAATTTAGTGTGAATTTGAAACATAATAATATAAATGGGTGTAGTTAAAGAAATATGTAGCTTGACTATTGAGTTTTAAATAAAAAAATTTATTAATTTCTTTAATACTTTAATTTTTAAAATTTATTTAGTTAAAGTAGTTATGTAATTTTTTTTCAATAAATATGCTAATTTTTAATTTATATTTACATAATATAAAAATTAAAAAATAACTAATTAAGAATATATACGTGAAGGAGTCGTTAAAATAGTATAAATAATTAGAAAATAATTTGTTTGATTTGATGATGAGAATATCTTATGGAACCGGTGTAAAATAATTTTTCAAATTAATTAATTTGAACTTAAATATAGATTAGTTATAAACTATTTTTTCACATATATTGTTTTAGTAGATATTTTTATGGCAGTCCAAGAATGAAAAGCAATGTTAAATAAACTAAACATTTTTAAGCTTTGTTTCTTTTGCCACATCAAATGGCTTCCTCAATCCTTTTCTGCTTTTTTTAATAAACTAAACTTTCGGTGCTTTCCTATAATTTGTAATTATTTTATTTTAAACCCATAATATATATATATATATATAATTTAATATGTGTTAAAGAATAATCATATAACGTGAAACCAACTTATAATCCAATTTAATATTGAGTGCAATATACTTAGAACTTACACACTCACTAGCTGCAAACCTTACACACCTTACACTTGCATCTGATGCAATAAACCAGCAGAAGCCTAAGGAATAATAGTAAACGATTATATACATATAATATACATCCTTTAAACATTTGATATTATTTAAAAAATAATCATCCACATATGATGAGCCATAGATTGCAAATGCATGCCCAACCTTGCACATTATTTCATTATCATTGTATAAAAAAATTTCCAAACCAGGACAAAAATTGAAAAATTAAAATTAAAAAAAAAATCATATAGATATTTACAATTATTAAAAAATATATACAAGAAAAACATAATTTCCCTTTCCAGAATAGGCTCCACCTGAAGATTTCAATGTTCCTTCCCAAATCAAAATTTCCTTTTTCACTGTCACCTGCTGCAGTTCCCACAAATTAAACCACCTGACAAAATCTTACTTGCCTAAATAAAAAAAAAAAAAAAATTGAATTAAATTTTGAAATATATAGAAATAAATGGGTTTTTGCTTTTTTGCAAAAAGGTCCACACGTGTGGTTTATTCAACACCCACGTGCGAGCACCCTGTCACCTTCCTGGCGGTGCAGATTCTTCAGACGCCGCAAATCCCTGGAGGACCCGACATGTGTCATTGCCTACTTTTCACTGCAATATATTTAGTCAAACTTTTGACTATTTGATTTGATCATGGTTGATCGACGGTTCATGCCACGTTCTCTATTCTTGATCATGCAAATGCATTTATATATATAGTTTTTTTAATAATAAAATCTTCTTCAGGTCGGCATATTGATAGTGGATTATAAGGGTACCCTACAAATTTTATCTTTTTTCAAATTTTTCCAAAATAATTTTTTTTTTGGCCTTTTCAGGAGGAAAAATATTACTACTAATATAATAATATATAGGTTGAAAATAGTGTTATTTGCGGGTCCATAGTACCTCCATGGTTGGTGGGTGACGAAGAGCTATCAAAATTCTACAGTTTTCCAATAAAGCTTTATTTTTGTGGACATATTATTCAGCTTTTATGCACAGGAAGAAGATTATATGCTGTTTTAATCGCATAACATTATAATACCAAAAAAAAAAAATAGTGGTGAAGTCAGAAATTCTGAAAATTTTAGGGGGATAAAATTGAAAAAAAAAGAAACTTTTAGTGGTAAAATATAAAAAGTTTGTAAAATATTTAGACCGAAATGAAGAAAAAAATTTGCACTTGTCCCCTTGCTTCCGCCTCTACAGATAATGAAAAGTGATACTACTAACATACATACAGACATAATATATCTTTTTTACTTATTGCTTTTTGTAATGTAATAGAATGGATAAAATAATAATTAATCATCATTAATTTAGGTTTTAAATTAATTGATTACTTGATTTGGAAATGGTTAACAGAAGCCACTGCAAGAAGAGAGCTTTACTTTACTTCCATAATCTCTAATTAGCTTTTGTACTTGCTAATTAATATCCTAATATAATATCTACTCATCCATGAACATGGGCACATTAGGTTAGTTTAATTACTTATTCTCATGCATACAGAAATTATCTTTTTCTTAAAGGGGCACACTTTTATTTTTTATTTTTTTGTTAATTTCCCTTTTATTAACTTCTAAGCATCCATAATGTTACAGAGGTTATATTAAGAGTGCATTTTGATTATTTTTTTTATTTTTTTAATTTCATGCAGTTGATAATTATTTTATACTCTCTACACAGTATATTAAATGTTTAATGAATTTTTAGATGTCAATTTATGTTGGTAGTTTTTTCCTTTTAGTTATATATTAGTTGATTTACTTTGATATTATATTTAAATTTATTAAAATAATTATAAAAGTTAATTTTTTTAATTATTATTTCAATTATTTAAAATTAATTATATAAATTTATTTTTGTTTATTTATTTAATATATTAAAATAAAACAATATAGTTAATTAATAACATTATACATTATGTGTAATTATAATTATAATTGCACCCTTATAAGTTATAACAATTTGACGTTGTAACATACGCAATTTAATAATATCAAATACTAATATAAATTAACTACTGACTAGCACAAATGGCTAATCTATAAAAGTCCTAAAACATGGATTACGAATTTAAGGATGGTATAAACAAGGTAAAAGAAATCAAGGTACATGATGCAATTTTTTACATGTCAAAAAGAGGTATGATGCATTTTTGGTGGTTAAGCAAATATTTTTCATAATGTTTTATACTTAATTATAATTACATTTAAAAAAAAAAAACTGTCATACCATTAAAAATTATAATAGTATAATTTAGCCATATTAATCATTTAGTATTAGCATTTTAAAATTTTAACATCGATAAGTTCGAATTTTAATACGTGTAAGTTGATCCATTTTGATAGAATCATAACTTTTAAACGATTTACATCCTGTTTTTAAAATTTTATATATATATATATTATTGAGATATAAATTAAGAAACATAAATATATGATTTCATCAAATCTCTCGCAAGCTTTGATTAAAATATAATAATTTTATATTATTAAAAACGATAACAAATTGATTATAACTTATTATTTTACAAATTTTTGATTTTTTTACAATATAAATGATTACAAATATCATCAAACTAAATTTCATTATTTATATTCATATCTTCAAAATATATATCATCAAGTAATAATATAAAAATAAAATTATTTATAATTATTTTTATTTATGAAAAGAGATAATAAATCAAAATAACACACTAATTATTTCTCTTAAAAACACATGACAACCTTTTTACTTTAGTTCATACAAAAATGGGAATTTATTTATATATTAATTGTCTAATCATTTTACTTCGTACAAATTAGAAAAACAGAAAAAAAAAAGTGAGAAATGTGTAGGATAGTAAGGTAATAATTAAGGTAATCCATCATATTCACATCCTTTCATAGATTACATAATCTGATCATGCAAAAAAATAAAAATAAAAAAAATAATAATATAAATAATCAAAAATTACAAAACATGACAATAATTTAAATGAATGATTACAAGTTGTCTCATTTCTTTTAAGCATTGACGTATAGTGGATACTAAAATTAAGTTCATGCAAATCACTATCAAACTCCATTAATTTAATTACTCATCAGTCCACATCATTATAATTTCCTCTACATAAAGTTGACATAATTCTTTATATTCTTCAATAATATCTTTTTATTTTGACCCAATATATAATAATAATAATAATAATAATAATAATAATAATAATAATAATAATAATAATAATAATAATAATAATAATAATAATAATAATAATAATAACCCGAGTTTCCCTAAGTTTGTTTTCCCGTGTGACGGAGTCCTTGTTTAAGTGTATTCGGAACATTGGCCAAAAGTTAAATATATAAAGAAAAGTCTTGTTGGGTTCTATTTTTTTTTATTATTTTCTGTATCAGACAAAATTCGCTTTGTCTGCCAGATAGGACAGGGCTTCATAGGTCCTACTGAAACACAAAATTCTTTTATTTTATTTATTTCTCATTACTTTAATTTGATAGAAGATTGAAGGATCAGTTTTATCTTACAAGTTATGATTACAAATATATAATGCTAAAAATGTTTTGGAAAAAAATAAAAAAATCCAAGGAAACGACATTAATTAAATACAGTAAGTAATTATTAG
Source organism: Croton setiger (assembly GCA_948099555.1). Taxonomy (NCBI): domain Eukaryota; kingdom Viridiplantae; phylum Streptophyta; class Magnoliopsida; order Malpighiales; family Euphorbiaceae; genus Croton; species Croton setiger. The sequence goes on from CANUEY010274000.1 coordinate 41,718, forward strand.
TTATTTGATTATATTTAGGTTTATAAAAACTAATTAATGTAACTCTTTTTGTCTAAAATAATTTTTACCTTAATTAGTAAATTATTTGTGTTCAATTATTGTTTGAATTGTGCAACATTTTGTTATAATTGAACGTTAAAATATAATTATTTAATTAGGGAAGAAATTGAGAAACTTAATTTTTGACAAATAGGTCCTTAAAATCACACATTAAATCATTTGAGTTATTCACAAATTAAATTTAAACTTAATTTTATAATTCTCTTCAAAAAGAATCGCCTTCTAAAAAAAGTAAATTGCATAATCTGTGTAAATTTCATTTACAAATCTAGATTTTTTAACATATGAATTTGGAAATAAAATTATAAAATTAATTTATTTAAATGAAACCCATAATTTATTTTATAAAAATAAAAAAAAATGTATTAATTTAGAAATCAAATATTATAAATCTTCAAAAAAAAAATCAAGGAGCCGCAAATCTTGAAACTAATTGAATTAAAAATGTGAATAATAATTAAAGGCAGGGGAAAGTGGGGAGTTCAGGGTTGGACTTTGGTGTGTAGAGACCGGTGGGCGATGCGGAAGAAGCGTTGACGCGGATTCAACACATACTATTAAAATGGAAAATGCACGTGCTGTGACGTCCACATGCCGACAGTTGCTATTCATTGGTCAGTTTTTTCCACTTACTGTTTTTCTGTACGTACGTCACACTCTTTGACATATTTTCAAAAAAACTTAAATATCTAAAAGTAAATAAACATAAAAATGGGGGACCTAACCATAATTTTTCCCATATTATATAATGACGTTACAAAATATAATAAAAGTAGCATAGTTTTTGGGAGATAAACACATGGCCACAATTGACTTAGAGGATGTTCACTTTATTGATTGTTTATGGTGTAAATATATATACTCACACATACATTGTACAAAAATAAATTTGTCTCTAAACCAAATTATAGTATTGTTGACCAATTATAAAAACCACTTATGCACCATTTATTACTAGTTATGAAGAGGTATTTAGTGCTTTCATGACTAATATATAATCATCCAATTTTTTTAAAAAAAAAAAACACTTCTTTTATTCAATAATATTAGCTATTTTAGTTGTTGTCAACATTAAAAACTAGTTTAAAAACATTAAATATTAACGTAAAACTGTATTATTAATGTTTTAGAATTATTTTCGATAAATACTAAAACTTACATTAAAAATGCTATTTTCATAATTTGTAATAGTTGACAAGAAGGGTCAATCAATCAACTAACAAAGTAGAAAAGGCATGTCTCTTCTTTCATGTTACTAACATTATTAATTTGTTGCCATTAATTTGGTAATTGATAGTTGTAATTTTATTATTATTATTATTATTATTATTATTATTATTATTATTATTATTATTATTATTAGTTTGAGTGGTTAAAAATTTGGAACATGTGTCAAATTCATGAGAAATTAGTTACTTATAGTAAAAAATTAAAATTTTAGTATTTTTTGGAAGGAAAAAAATAACTTTTATATACTTGGGCACATATTTATATAAAACCGCTTTATTCTAATTTTTTAACTTCAATAATTAAATTAAAAATTTGTTCTTAATAATTACTTTTGTAAACTAAAATGAAAATATTGTCGTAATATAAAAGAGCTGATCGACTTAAATAATTATTATTACACTTGTATTTTCCTCTTAAAATGATAATTATAAGTTTATTTATTTATCTTAGTTGATCTTTGTGAAGGAAACACATACACGTGTTGAAATCTCAGTACACATATATAGGCTGTGTAAAGGTACCTTTCTACCAAAAAGTACTTGAGCTTTCCACTTTTTAGCAATTGGGATTTTTCAGAGCAAAAATATACTTGTCACCTTTAATAATAATAATAATAATAATAATAATAATAATAATAATAAGAAATGAATTTCTTTTCAGAAAAAAAAAAAAAAAAAGAAGAAGTAAATTATATGTATTATAGGTGAAAAGAGGTGGTGCTTGATTGCGATGGCTAAATTACAATTAATGTTCTAATGGACTGATTAGAGGTAAATGACAAATTAGCTCTTATTAAAGGCTACTGTCAAATCAAAGATAACAAACTTATGATTATTATAAGATTAAACTTAATTATTATAGTATTTAACCTTGATCGCCATGCTGTACAATTTGCGTTTGTTTATGGGATTATGAAGTAGTCAATGTTAGATTAGTACTAATATATTTATATTTTAATTTCCAAAAGTTAAGGAATTAAGTGATTAAAGTTAACAGTGACACATAAATTTCACTATTCTTTAAAATAAAAAATTACATGTCTTTGATGTTCCTTACTTCCATTTGACCCATTATCCATAGGCAAATGTGGCGCCACAATGAGACCCATTATAGGCAAGTGACCGACATCTGAGGAAGAAGACAAACTTTAATAAAATATCATAATTGGACTAAACTTAATCTACAAATCTGAATTAACAAGTGAAGATTGCATAATTTGTATAATCTTATAAATACTTGGACCACTTTACTATCAAATGTGGGTCTTACCAATTTTTCTTTTGGTTAATTACTAATAAGGTTTATTGGATTTGCCAAAAAAAGTTAATTAATTAAGCCAAAAAGGTTAATTATCCCTTAAAAATGAGTTATTATATAGTAAAATCATTGCACCAACTCATGTTAAATTGGTGCAATTGTCCAATTAATTCTAAACATTGTATAAAAAAGTAGTTATATAAGATAAAATACATGAGACATAATGTACTATGGATGAGATGGACAAAGAGTTGGCAAAATCGTAATATGTATTTTATCGTTTGTGACTTTATTTTTTAAAAAAATTTGTTGAATCATTCTACGAATATGATAAGTTGTCATAATAGTTTTACTGTATAATTTTTACTTAAGAACATAAAATAAGTTTTAAAACACGTTAAGACGACATTAAAAAATCCGTTTTCCTAAAGTTTTTTTTTATTATTATTATTAATTTACAATAATTATGAATTTTTCAATAAAAAAAAACAATATCACTCTTTTTCAAATGGATGTTGTAATTTATTTTAAACAAAGTATCATAAGAAGCATTGTTGTTAGAAAGAGGGAAGTTTGCATAGTTGAGGCTAAATAGTAAGTAGTACAAGAACAAGCCCATCAAAAGCTTATCTATAAGCACATGATAAAGACTAGAGAAAATGTGGACTAATATACATACTTGTTGAAATGTCATTGGTTCCTTTTGATTTGATTAAGAACAAAATATTATCATTAAAAAGTTAATGAGTCCATTAAGTAGCAAAGAATACTTTGTTTTTGTCTTCTTCTTGTAATTAAGCAATGTTGTTGGTGTGGCCAAATCAAAGATTAAAGTTGTTTTATTTTTTAGTTGAATCCATGCTATTGATTATTACATGTATATGCCTATTGGGCAATGAGCCCAAGGGTTAAGGTTTTGCATCCCAATTGGGAGAAAAAATTACTTACACATTTTTTTCCTTTACTAGGAGATTTGGTATTTATTGCATAGCTCATATATGGACTTGCAATTAAGTTATGCCTTAACATGCAACTTAAATACAAGCTTCAATGTGGAATTAATAATAATTACATTTTATTAGATATATTAATTTGTTTACAAGATAAAAAAAAAACTTTAATTTTTCTCAAAACAAATATTTAGTAATAAATTTTTAATAAATGAAATGAATTAATTATTTTCTTAATATGTATGTAGCTATCTAGTGTTGATATTCATAGTGGAAATGGAATTTTTTATATTTAGAGGAGAAAATATATCGTAAGATAATCACTTTAAATGTGACTACAGTTAGCATTTCTTTTATATATATATATATATATTTAATTACCAAAAAGTCAACCATTCAATTTGATAAAAACAAAATCCAAAAGAAAGTTATAGTTAGCTAAATTTAGGTGATTTACCACAATACTATTTTCAATAAGGTAGCATTATGGTTATGCAAATATTTAAGCTTGGACCTTGGAGTGGTAAATAGACTAATACCCAATTTTCTCCAATTATTTACTATAAATTCCATTATTGGTGTAGCTTTATTAATTCGTTATATTAATTATGGTTGCTTGGTTTATTGTTAGGCTTAGTGCTAATAAACCTCCACTCTATAGTATTATGAAAGTGTCATCACATCAAATAATATATATATATATATATATATATATATATATATTAAAACTATTTGAAAATTTATATTATTAAAATACTTAAAAATTGTCACAAGTACAGCCTTAAAATAGTCAATTCAATTATTTAAAAATGTAGTTTTCAAAATACATCTACACAATCACATTATTTTTATGAAATAAAAGTAGTAGTACTAAAAAAAAATATGCACTAAGCATAGGTAGGAGGACACGTGGAAAGCCCAAAACACCCGAAAAGAAGAAAGTGATATAACTTTTTCAAACGACCATTTAAAATTGGACAAGTAAAATTTGCAAAATTGTCATTAATTAGTTCACAACAACTACTACTATAAACATAAGGTTCGTATTTTGAAAATAATATTTAAAATATAATTTTTTTTAAAAATACCTAAAATTTGTCGGATTTATAATTATTTTTTTAAATTGACTATGACATCATTATTTTAATATATTTAAAATATTCAATTTTCTCATTATGAGGATTAATTATTGAAAAATATTATTTATTATTAATATAAATTTAAAAAAGTTTGTATTTTAAAACACACTCAAACGTGTAAAATGGGTTAATTTGATTGAATATTAGGGTGGGAATTAAAGAAGACCGTTGAAAAGGGGTGAGGCTTTGGGGGTTTAAGTAATGTTTTTGGCATTAATTTTGATGACTGCGCCATTGTCCTTTCTTCTAATTGTGTCATTATCTACAATACCTAACTCCCAATTCTACTTAAAAGCTAATGGATCGGTTCTGCTACTTCAGTCAATAATTAAACAATTATACCAAAAATTTAATTTCTTTATATCGGAAGTATATATTATTTGTCATGTGATTTTTTAGAAGTAGAAGTTTTATTTTTGTCGATGAGTAAAAGTAACTACTAAAAAGTATCGAAAGTTGTTCAATCAATTACATAAATTTAATTTATATTAACAATGTTATTACATTCGATTGACATTTTAATTCCGTTATTATTGAAATTATTATACTTTGATTGGAAAACAAAAATGCAAATGAGGTACAAAATTAATAGCCGTGAGTGTTTCATGATTTGATGATGATAAAAGAAGAATTGTACGGTCAATTTGGTAATGAATCAAACCAAAGCCATGCAATGAGATATGTTGGTCGGGCCAATAGGGTTCAATTACCATCAAAATCCCAACTAACCTTTTGATTGGAAGGTTATAGACCTATGCTCAAGAAAGAAATTCAAACATGCGGTTTAGGTTTAACTCAATTTTGTCCCTTCAAATTCAATTATTCCTTTCACATGCCTTGATTTCTGATTTTTTTAGGTTGAATTCCGATTTCTTAATCCGAATCCTAATCAAGTTTTCAATCTTTGATTTTGTGTTTATCCAATCATTTTTCTCATTTGGGATTTTAATTTGATTTCTTAAACTCCATTAATTCAAATCAGTTTATTGAATTTTATTTAGAATCAAACTTAGTCATCATAGATTATATTATTAGGGCATCCTATGTAATATTTACCATTTATTGGTAAATCTTAATATAATATAATAGTGAATATATTAACCAGTCAAAAAAAAATTAAAACATATTTTTATATTCAATTAGGTAACTTTTTAAATTGAAATTCAACTATTTTAAATCTTTAAATTTTATTATCATTTGTTAAAAACAACAAATGCATCGTTTAGTAATATTATGTAACGACGCTTACATTAATGAGTATTTGTCGTAATATATATAATCAAAATATGAATAATGACGATGAAGTAAATTGTATTATAACATACCAAATATATATATCGCGGTAAATATCATTAATCACTTGCAATATCATTAATCACTTGCAATTTAGAAAATTTTTATATATGTTCCCTTACATATTGGAGTCATTTCCAAGTTGAGTCTATTCGGCAGATTCTCTATGACAACTGCTGGATATTAATTAATCTTTTAATACTTAATTAGAAACTTGATTTTTGTTTTTTATTTTGAAGGATCTGTGATTTATTATTATAAGATTAATTTTAGTAATTAAAGCAAGAAGCTGGATTTGTTTCAGACTAATGTGTGTGTGGCTACGATTATAGAGAGAGAAGCATGTGGGTATTGGAATCAAATTTATTGATAATCCATGTTGTTAACTGGGAATCACGAGATCACTTAAAAATACTAATATTAATATTAATTACTCAGATTAATGTACGATGATGATGATTACGTATTATTAAATCAGTTTTTAGGAATATTCACTTGTGCTCTACTCTGTTCTATAATAAGCTTCACCTCCAAACTTGGAACCCTAACTAATGAATATGATTAAAATATGGGTTAGAACCCTAATTAGTGAACTTGATTAAAATAATCACATAATTATCGGTTCTGAATATTGACTATACTATGTTCTGTCACAAAAAAAAAAAAAAAAAAAAAGACTATACTATATGATACGTGAGATATAACATATTTTCTTTGATTTATACGTACAATATTTTTTAACAAGTTGAATTATTTCTACTTATTATTTACAATGGACAATAGTCAAAAATTTAAAAATTAAATGAATTAATTCTTTTAAAATTGTTTTTTAATCTCAAAAAGTATTATTTAACATTTATATATATATATATAAAGGGAGTAATTTCATTGAAATTTACAAATTGATGAATCTGGAAAAAACAGATGATTAACTGGAATGCGCGGGAAACCACATGTATTAACACAGAATCAAATAAACTAAATTGTGATTATCGAGTAAATTCTATTTGCAATCTAAAAGGTCAACTTTGTAATTAAAGATGCACGTGTGATGATTACAAGTAAGCAATCAATTTTACTTACATTTACCAGTTTGAGTCAAAATGTCTTATTCTTTTATATTAGTTACTAATTGTTAATTAATTTAATTAATCTCAGTTTTGAAAATAAAAACGTAACCCTTTCTCATTACCATTTCCTCTTTGAGAGCACATAAATTATAATTTTCCTGTTAGAGTATCTCCAATCATTTTTATTTTATCGTTAAGTTGACGATCGGTAGATATTGATACGTGTGCAATAAATTTATTATTAGAGAGTCGATTTTTATTTTGTGATCGAATGTATAGTAATAAATTTTTTTATTAATTTGTATAAAAAAAAAAAAAGTAAACCTATCATAATTGACAGCAAAGAAATTATGTATATGAAAAATACTCCATTAAAAAACTTAATACTCCAATAAAAAACTTATTATTGCTAGATTTAAGGTTTCCCAATTCCCAACTTCATTAAATGTTTTATCTAAGACATGGGAAAGAAAGAAAGAATAGTCAATTACTACAAGTAAATTAATTAATTAAAATTAACATTAAAATAATTTCTTTGATGAGAAAAAGAAGGCAATGTTTTCTAATAAGTCAGAAAACAAAAATAGAAGTCTTCCATTTTATTTCCTCTCTAATGTCTAGTCTTAACTTATCATATACAGCTATGCAAATGGGCCATAAATAATACTAGTTATTTGATTGATTTTACAAATTAATATCCTAATTGCATACAAAATAATAATTAATTTGATGGGATTTAGTTAGGAGTTTTAAAATTTTGTGTTTGTTATATATTAGTGGAGCCTAGCAAAACTATAATCCTTTTTTGATTAATTAAACTAAAACAAAGAATAAAAAGAAAATTATTAAAACCATCCTAAGTATTGGAAGGTAGATCTTAAGCAGGTAGGGATGCTATAATTATGTTAATACGTACGCATAAAACCTGTGGGGCTTAAATTGGTGGTTTTGTACTATTCACAAATTTCTTCTTCATATCTAATAAACTCAACCAATATTTTGTTTACTTTAATTCTAATTATATCAAATAAAAAAATTATATATAATTTATTAAGCTGGTTGCGATGTTGGAAATAATTTTTTTTTTGAATTTTTGGTAAAAATAAATTTTTTTTTAAATTGTGATGTGCGGAACATTTAATGTTAAACAAATATTTTTAAAGTAATTTTTAACATTTTAATCTAAAAAAATCGATTATTAAGATAGTGTTTTAATTTTTAAATAACATTTTACGAGAAGTTAATTCTTTTAAATAAAATCTTATTCTTTTCTCACTAAAAAAAATAGAGAAAATAACTTGAAAAGTATTAATAATTCCTTAAAATTAAATGAAAGGGCCAAATAGTGTTTAATGAATGAAATACTAACAACCATAATAATTCACTAACTACAATAGACTAAAAATAATAGAAAAAAAAAAGGAAAAATCTTAATCACCCTATTAAAAATCTTTTAATGAAATATTGTAATGTTAATGTTTTCACCATAATTTAAAAATGATTATAAATCTTACCCTACCAACAAAAAATTAATATTCATTTTTATTGCATGCTTAAAATCTTTAATATTTACAATATTCAATTGATAATATAACGTGAGCATATTACTATAATAAATTCATATAAAAATATATAATATAAGTAGACCATACTATAAGAATATGGTGGTTGAAATGCAATTGTCAATGGAATAAGCCAATCTAACAAATAATAGAACATTATATTATAGTATTATATATATATATAATCAAGAATAAATCTATTGATTGAAACAATTATTTGACAAGTTTATTTTATTGTTTTAAAATCCCAAGTTTTTTTTTCCCATTATAAATCCCAAGTTTTTATTACATTAAGGAAGCTTAATTTGAGTAATAATTCCAAGTGTCTAATCTTGCCAAGTTGGAAATTTACTATAACCTATAGATGGGAGAAAATGTAACCCTTTTAATGCACAAACTTTTAATTTTCACACAACTAAATTAATCTAACCAGGCTTATGCAATCTAGCGAAGCTCGGTCGGTTTGTACGAGCGAAAAAACCGGTTCGAATATCGACAATAATTGAAAAATGTTTTTTAAAAATTAATTGAAAAAAGTTGTAACTTTAGAAAATGGTTAATTATAATAGGTGATTCTAAACAAGTTACTAAAACATGTCATTAATCAAAATTATTTTTTTAATAAGTTAATTTATCAGTGACGAGAGGTATTTTACCATTCAATTTGGGATAAAAATAAACAATTTATCTAAAAATTCTAAGTAGAAAAAAAAAAGGAAGACCAAAAGAGCAAAGTGCTAAAGAAGATTTCTACTACTACAAGAAACAACTTGAGAAGTAAGAAAGGTATTTTAAGCCCTTCAATAAGAAAAAAATTGCAAAAAAGGGCGCTCAGAATATCAAAATTACCCATTAAAAGGAAAATTATACTGTTAAAAAGATAAAAAAGAAAAAAGAGGAAGAAGAAGCACACAAAAAGTTTATCTCTAATTAAAAATTTAAAACACTAATTTTCCCATAATAAAAGCTCAAACCCACTATTAATCACACTTTCTGACATGTAATCGTCGTACCACGGTGGATTATATAGCCACGGGTCGCCGAATACAAACTCGTCCCTCAACTCAGGCGATTTGACGAAACTCGTTTCTAGACTCGGTAACTCCACTATCTGACTCAGTTCTTCAGGCGTTGCCACGTCATAAGGCGATGACGTAACTTCTACAGTTGACGAAGATGATGATTGCGTCACCGTCGACGATGATGACGCATTCGTCGTGGTGGTATTGTCATTCTGGGAATGCTTGTTAATGTCGATGTCCATCGAAGCAGCTTTGGCGGCGGCGACTTGTACGTCGCGGGGCGAGTTAGAAGCGGGTCGAGGAAGTGACCCGGCTAGTTCAGGGAAGTTGAGAATCGCTGAGTTGCCTTTAATACTTAAAGCAGCCACGTCGTGTGCACGTGCCGCCATTTCGGCTGTGGAAAAAGTACCCAACCAGATCCGGTTCTTCTTCCGGGGCTCCCGTATTTCCGAAACCCATTTCCCCCATGCCCGCATTCGAACTCCTCTATACACAGGATGCTTACTACAGTCTCTAGCCCTCTTGGGTTTTCTCGGTTTCTCATCCGGGTCGGGTTTATGAACCGGGTTTGTAGATAAACAGGATGAAGAAGGGGAACAGGGAGGTGGGGAAGACGAGTTAAAGCTAGACTCAGTCTCCGAATTAGAGTTTTCCACGATCGGGTCTGCCATTTTTTGTGATCGCGAATAACTATTATTTGTCACCATTACCGTATATATAAGTATATAAATATATATACTACTTGTTCTGTTTCAGATAAAACCCAGAAGCAGAATACAATCTTCTTCTTCCTCCTGTTGTTGTTCAGTGAGATACTGTATATTTAGAGAAAGGAGTAGTAGAAAATGCAGGGAAGAAAGATGGGTTTAATGTGGGTTTTTATAGAGGACAGTGTATCGTTAAAATAGAGGAGGAGAAAGAGACGAAAGAAGGGTGTGGGGTTTTAGTAAGAAAGTAGAAAGCAAAGCAGAGAACTAAGAGAGAAGAATAAAAACGTGGAGGCTGTTCTTCTTATAAGAGAAGCCAAAATAAAACCCACCCGCCATGGATTTTATATAATCAGAATCATTAATTAGTATAATAAGCACAATATTTAATTAATTATCATTGTAACAACCTTCGCTTTTCTGATACCGATGCTGTATAATTTATTTTCGGCTTTAATTTGGTTCAATAATACAGCAAATTTGTTTTCATATTTATTTTTTTCTAATGAACTCAAATTTATTTTTAGTCTTATATATTTTATATTTTAATGTAAAAATATAAACATAATGAGAATGATACTTTAAAAATAAATCAATTGATTAATTCAAAATTTTCTCAATAATTATGGTACAATTTAAAATTTCTGAATTTTTTAAATAATTAGACATTTAAAATGTAAGTTTTTGTGTATTCAGTAATTTTATTTAAATTTGTGATTTATAAATACGCCAAAGTTGAGCATGTTAGAGTGAGAATTAATGTTTATATTTTAATAATAATAAAATTATTATTGTATCTATTTTTCCGACTTAATTAAAGTATTTTAAAGAAGATATACCAATATTTTTTATGGATAAATGAATTAAGAGAATTACCGTAAAGAGTCGGGCCAGGAAGCCAGATGGGTGGTCACAAGGAAAGATAGACAGCTGGCAAATGGTAGCATAGAATGGGCTAACCCTTCACTGTAGTTATTACATGTTTCCTTTTTCATTTTCTTTTACTATGTTGTTCAATAAATAAATAAATACTATAAAAAAAGTGTTTTTTTCCTCACTTATTATTATTTAATTTTATTTATTGAAAATTATTTTCCCATCCTTTTTTTTCTAAAAAAAAATATTGAATGAAGTGTAAATAAAAAATAAAACAAGACTTTTTTTTTTACCATTTTCAGATTTGTCATAATTTTTTATTAATTTTTTATTAAATTAATTATATTATGAAAATATTCAAATTTTTATTTTATTATTTATGATAAGTAATATTTAAAAAAAAAATTAATATAATTATAAATATAAAAACTTCTTTCTTCAGATTTCAAAAGGGAGTGAGTACTTGTTTGATGGTGTTGTAGAAGTAAGTTATCCGTACTCAATTTATAATATTTAGTATGCTGCGAAGTTTCGAGTCCACTCAGTATTAATGACTATGCCCTTTATATATAAACACAGCTATGATCTTCAATGTTAGGAATTAATTTTTTGTTTTTGTTTATTTATTATTTTTTTTTTTTAAAAGACATTGCAAGTTTTTTGATTTACTTTTTTAATTAAGAAAATAAAAAATTTGGATCATAATGTATTGAAGTCAATTAATTACTTGTATTTGTAATTAATAGAATTGCTTAACTTTTGAATATATCTATTTAACTCGTTATCAAAATAGACGATTATTAATAGGATTAATGTTTAAATTTGAGATCTTTAGATAAGTTGGATTAACTCCTAATCATTTAATTAATCTAAAATAAACTTAAGTTTAAGTTTATTTTTCAGTAAATTTGACTTGTTTTGACAAATCCAGTTCAAATAATAGAAAATTAATTTATATTGGTCCCTGATCATCACAAGTTTAAGAGTCAAATTTAAGTACAGACAAGATAATTTGAAAAAGTTAATGAAGGGTCCACTTTGCATTTGCTTACATTTGTATTAGTAAAGTTTTACCATAATATCTTTCTAAATCAAAATTATTGCTTCTTTGATCGCTCAAATTTGTCCAATCAAATATAATTGAGTTCTTTTTTTTTTTCTTTCTCTTAAAAAAAATAATTTTTTTTTAATTTCACCTATTTTCCGACACTCGCGCCAAATAATCCAAATTCATATTTTGCCAAGGTCTATTAATACAATTTATGAATTGAATTGTTGTAATAAAATATAATTGCAATAAAATATAAAAATGGAAGCATAGAGATTGAAGAACAGCGCAGATGACATTATAAATTAAGAAATGGAATAAAACCAGCTAAGTATTTCGTTAATCAATAATAATTATTATTACTAATCCCATAAAATTGAAAGAAATAGAGTCAAAACAATGGTAGACATGTACACATGAATAAAGCTATGTGAATACTGTAATAAGGTCTTAATTTGATCTAATTTGACTGAAATATTCACATGCTGTAGCTGAAATTATACTCAATATATCGTTCTACACATGTTAGATAAAAATAACAATATTACATAATTTTAATTATTCTTTTATTTCCATTTCTTTTTTTAAAAGAAAAAATAGTTCACATAATAATAATAATAATAATAATAATAATAATAATAATAATAATAATAATAATAAAGAAACCAACATTTTTTTTGAAAAATTATTGATTTCTGTAGTGGAAGAAAGATTTAGGGGCATGTACATTAAATGCCAACAGGGATTGATATTTTATGTATTTGGTTTTGGGTAATTATTCAAAATAACCCCTGAACTTGTTTTGATTATTCAATTTAGTCCGATTTGAATTTTCTTTTCAATTATAACATGCTTTGACCAAGTTTTTTCTTATCAATGTTGCTAATTTAAACATAATTGGCAAGAAGTTGAGCAAATCATGTTACAAATTGAAAAGAAAATGCAAAATATATGATGTAATTGAATATTTGGAAAAAGTTCAAGGACCATTTAAGCAATAGCTCTTTTTTTTTAAAAAAAAAAAACAAAATCATTGTTATTGTTAATGATAATTTTCAACTACTTTAACAAAACTATTATAGTATCCTTTAATGTTTGAAATTGTCCATTTCCAAGTACCATAGTACCCTAATAGCTTTTTAGATCATTTCACTATTAAATTTACCAACCCATTTTCATGATAATTATATATTTTTTGAATATTATTTATTCAATAAGAAATGGTAGTGTGTTTTAAAATCTTAGTGTGGAATTTGGTAGAAAAGGGAGAGGGATTTAATGCAAAAAGAAGAAAAATGGGCACAATTGAATTTGCAAATAAACAATTTTAATTAAAAAACCAAAAACAGTTTAATCTGATTCATTTTCATACGTTACGGATCATAACCTCCGACTATTCTTTTAACTTCTATCTAATTTCATAAAATCCAATAATTGAAATTCATGAATAGTTATAAAAGACAACTGAAAACTTATGAATCATTGAATAATGAACATAAGATAACTATTTTTAAAAAATTTTGAGATGAATATTCAAATTTACGAGTTTCCCGATTCAAAGAAAAACAATAACTCACTAAGTAAATTTGTTATACAAGCAATAAAGTATCTCTTAAGTTGGTCAAATTTTGCTTGCTAATTGAAATATATACGATAATCATATTTAGGACTCATGGATATATACTTAATTAACTACCTAATATCGCACACATTCCACCATGACTTGACCACTTTACCATCAAAGAACAATTCATTACAACAAGATCCAACTGTAGCTTCCTTCATTAAAGAAGTGGAGCCATATTAATATAATTACTATTTTTTTTTCATTGATAAAATAAAAATAACTAAAATTTAAATTATTTGGAAGATTTTAATAATTCTGGTGGTTTCACATGCCACTCATGTGCCACCCATACTCAAGAGGTGTTGAACCCCTCTTCTCTAGATTTTTATTTCTTCAATCTATATGCCTTAATTAAGCATTTCACTACTACCATGTTGTATGCCAGATATATGGTCTATATGTAATCTTAATTAATATTTCACAAACATATTTTGTTTTATTTTTTACATCCCAATTTATTTTTTTTTATTAAATTTTACATGGACCGGCATATTTTACGCCTTATTTTATTTTACATCAAAAATTTTACGTACAATAAATTGATTGAATAGATGCCACGTCACTATTTACCCAAAACCTTACACTTAATGAGGCCAAATGTACTGTATTGAAACTTAAATTAAAGTATAGCAATTTTACTGAAACAAATTAAAGTTTGAGTACTGTAATAGAACAACTCTTAAACTTTGAGTATTATGTATAAAAATTGCCCAAAAATCTACCTTGCATAAGCAAAACCCAACCAAGTGTTAGAATTGAACATTGAATGTGACATACATTAGTTGGCAACTATCAAGGTAGGGTATTTAAGGGCATTAGTTAATGGGCTGGGGCCCATTTTTGTGCCTACAAAATTAAATGTTTTGTAAGTTTAATAGGGGCATTTGATGGGCTTTAAAAGAATAGAATGACAATGGGCCCCCATTTTGCAAGGAAGAGTTATGTCATCAATAATTTTTCCAAAGACGAATTCTCTAATTTTTGTACGACTTTGTTACGAGGACCATATAAATGTAACCCAAAATATATTAATAAACCTACTTGATTACCTGCTGTAGGTGTACTTTGTTTTCATATCCCTTTTTTCTAAGGCTCTCATTCATTGCATCTCTACAAGTAAATTATACTTATAAGTACGTTTGTTTATTTGTTTTTTTTTTTTAACTTTTTATAGTGTGTATATATATATTTTAAGAATATATACTTTCTCCGTTCTATTTTACATTAAAAATGATTTTTTTTTCATCTTTGATTTTAATTTTTAGGAATCACCTGTTTTCTATTTTAATATATGAATTCATTAATTCGTGTGTTTATGATTATTTGTTTGGTTCAAAATTCGTTTAAAATTAAATAAAAATTGAATGAACTTAAAAATTAAAGTCAAACATGAAAAAAAAACAATTATTTCCTATAAATAAAATGAAGAAAATATATTTTTGGAAAACAAAAGAAATATTTTATAGGGGTAATTACTTTTGGGTCCATGAGATTTTGACTAATAGACTCTTTGGTCTTTCTATTTTCAAAATTGTATCAACAGGTCCCTAACTTTTTAATAATAGACTCTCAGTTCCTTCTGTCAACTTTTTCCGTTAGTCAACAAAAAATTCAATTTTTTTTTTCAAAATAACAAAAATACCCTTGGTTTATTTGAATTGAACCATGATTTATTTGAATCGAACCGAACTAATTAAACTCAATTTTAAATCAAACCACACCAAAAATTGAAAATGGTCAAACTGGGATTCTAACTAGGGACTTAAAAGATGTTATAATACATGTTAACCAATTACGCCAAGACATCTTTAGTGTATTGGATTGACGTGATAAATTTTATTGTGTAAGGCACATCCATTTACTTTTTATGACTATAACAATTATCTATTATTTCAATTAAGATTTTATTAAATAATTACATATTTATTTTTTTATCATCCTAGACAAGTCTGAAGGTTAGAAGAGAAAGTTTAACTTTTCCGAAAAATTTAAAAAGATTTTACAGAAAATTGAGTGTTTATTTGGAGAAATTAGCAAATATTATAAAACTCATATTTTTTATTTGGAGAAACCCTAAACCCTAAGGTTTGGCCTAATGTACTCTGGGGTCCCTCTATTTTGGAAATTGTATCATCGGGTCCCTAACGTTTGGAATAATAGACTCTGAGATCCTTCCGTCCAAAAACAACATTAGTCAACGGAAAAAGTCAACGATTTTTTTCTCCAATAAATATTTCATTTCCTTAAATTAGAAATATGAGTTTTTTAATATTTGTTAATTTCTCCAAATAAAAAATATGAGTTTTTTAATATTTGTTAATTTCTCCAAAGGGGTAATTACTTTTGGGTTCCTGAGGTTTTGGTTAATAGACTCGTTGATCCTCCTATTTTCAAAATTGTATCGATAGGTCCCTAACTTTTTAATAATAGACTCTCAGGTCCTTCCGTCTACTTTTTCCGTTAGTCAACAAAAAATTCAACTTTTTTTTCAAAATGACAAAAATACCCTTGGTTTATTTGAACCATGATTTATTTGAATCGAACCGAATTAATTAAACCCAATTTTAAATCAAACTACAGCAAAAATTGAAAATGACCAAACTGGAATTCAAACTAGGGACCTTAAGGATGTTAAACTACATGTTAACCAACTACACCAAAATACTTTTAGTGTATTAGATTGACGTGATAAGATTTTATTGTGTAAGAAACAACCATTCACCTTTTATAACTATAACAATTATCTATTCTTTCAATTAAGATTTTATTAAATAATTACATATTTATTTTTTTATCATCCTAGACAAGTCGGTTAGAAGAGAAAGTTTAATTTTTCCGGAAAATTTAAAAAGATTTTACAGAAAATTAAGTGTTTATTTGGAGAAATTAACAAATATTAGAAAACTCATATTTTTTATTTGGAGAAATTAACAAATATTAGAAAACTTATATTTCTAATTCAAGGAAATGAAATATTTATTGGAGAAAAAAATCGTTGACTTTTTCCGTTGACTAACGTCGTTTTTGGACGGAAGGACCTCAGAGTCTATTATTCCAAACGTTAGGGACCCGGTGATACAATTTCCAAAATAGAGGGACTCCAGAGTACATTAGGCCAAACCTTAGGGTTTAGGGTTTCTCCAAATAAAAAATATGAGTTTTCTAATATTTGTTAATTTCTCCAAATAAACACTCAATTTTCTGTAAAATCTTTTTAAATTTTTCGGAAAATTTAAATTTTCTCTTCTAACTTTTAGACTTGTCTAGGATGATAAAAAAATAAATATGTAATTATTTAATAAAATCTTAATTGAAAAAATAGATAATTTTTATAATCATAAAAGATGAATGGTTATGCCTTACATAATAAAATCTTATTACGTCAATTCAATACACTAAAAATGTCTTGGTGTAGTTGGTTAACATGTATTATAACATCTTTGAAGTCCTTAGTTTGAATCCCAGTTTGGTCATGTTCAATTTTTGCTGTGGTTTGATTTAAAATTGAGTTTAATTAGTTCGGTTCGATTCAAATAAATCATGGTTCAATTCAAATAAACCAAGAATATTTTTGTCATTTTGAAAAAAAAAGTTGAATTTTTTGTTGACTAACGGAAAAAGTGGACGGAAGGATCTGAGAGTCTATTATTAAAAAGTTAGGGACCCGTCGATACAATTTTGAAAATACGAGGACCAACGAGTCTATTAGCCAAAATCTCATGGACCCAAAAGTAATTACCTCTATTTTATATATTGATGACGAAATATAAATATAATAATTTTTAATTTTTTCAGCTAAATATATATTTAATTTAAATTGTTAAAGTGATATTTTCCTTGGACATCGAATAAATGTAACTTGGTTTAACTAAGACTTTAATTTGCTAACAAACAAAAAAAATGTTCCAGTCCAACCCTCGTAGGAATTGAATCTAAATGGAAAATATCTTTTTTCTTTTTTTTTTTGCAAAATTAACCAATCAGCTGTGCAGAAAATTTTATTTTATTTTCTTCCAATTACGAATGAG
Organism: Croton setiger; assembly: GCA_948099555.1. NCBI lineage: Eukaryota > Viridiplantae > Streptophyta > Magnoliopsida > Malpighiales > Euphorbiaceae > Croton > Croton setiger. The sequence goes on from CANUEY010274000.1 coordinate 59,587, forward strand.
CTGTGCAGAAAATTTTGTACAATATATATTTATTATATTTGAAAAATGTGTTTGTAATTTATTTGATTTATATGTTATTTATGTTAATCCTTTAGAACCCAGTTTTTGTAGGTCACTGTAATACAATGTAATTGTGGTTGCAACACTATTTTATTCGTAACAATATATGACCGCACAAGAGATAATAGCACAGGGCAAGATTTTTTTTGCCATTTGATTGCATATAAGTTTCCCAATACATAATATTGATGACAGTTGAAAAAGAAGAGATCAAATTGTAAATAAATATTTCTACTTTTGATGCAAAGATTCTGTATTCACTCAAAATTTTTGTAGCTTTCTTCTTTAATCTTGCCAAGCTCCACCAGCATAGTCAAAAGAGCCTCACACATATCATTGCAATCGGGTTCATTAGGATCTTTCTTACCAGAAGAGTAAACCATCCATGCATGATCAAGCTTCTTGTCTGGTCTGACTACGATCGAGCCAGGAACTTCAGCATCTCGGCAAGTCACCAACCCATCACTTTTCTCTCCATACCTAAGTTGCAGGTGGAGAGCAGACACAGCCATGGCTGCAGACAATGGCACCACCACTGGGACCTGGCATCCCGCTTGAACTACACTGTCAGACTCCTCAAGCCCGAGTTTTGGAAGAGGAAGCCATGGAAGTTCAGCGTGTGCTATTTGGGTCATTGTTGCGATGACACCGGGTGCAATGCTTGCCTCAGAGTGGAATGAGATAAGAGGGATTTGCTCGGGAAGCTTGTGGTTCATGATGAAATCCCTCCGTTTGTCGTAAGTGAGGTCTTCCAATGCTCGAATGTCACCCTAAAGATGTAAGATAGTTATTCAGAAAATGAGCTTAATAGAATTGAGCAGGAAAGAGGAAAATGGTATTAAGAAAGAAGTACCTTAATGAGCTTGCATACCAAAAGTTCCATAATCTTCCGGGTTTCTTTGTCAGCAATCTGGCCTTCACGGAGAATATCTGAAGCTACAGGGGATCCACCATAAGGGCTTTGCACAAGTGCAAGTCCAGCAACTTTGTCTTTCAAGTCGGACCAGTACAATGACAATGCAGCTGCAGCATCAACCCCACCCTTGCTGTGTCCAAGCAGCATCACTCTCTTTCCTGAACCCCAGTAAAGTTCCTCGATATAATGCTTCAGTTCGCATGCATTGTGCTCCACCGATGCCTTCATATAGGAAGAAAGAGACAGAGAATGACCAGAACGAAAGATTTTGTCAGGGTCATGAATCCATATGTTTATGTAACCTGCTCAATCATAATTTGGATAACCCATCAAATGATAATCAATTACCTCGCTGTGAATTTTTGCAATGTAACAAGCTAGACCCATCTTAGAAAAGAACTTCTTAGTACCCACGAAATACAAAGGACCATGATTACTGAAAAGACCTGACAGAGCAAAATTAACATTAATTTGATTGTTGATGGTTAGCAGAAACGAAATAGAATTGGGATCTTCTCGTACCCGGAATTAATAGATAAACAAATGAGTTGGGAAGTTTGTGTTCTCCATTCCTGAAGAATAAGGCATGATTTTGTCATGAGATCCATGAATATATCAACTGCCAAGTCAGAAAAGCTGTCCTAAAATCTCTGAGCCATGTGTGTGCAAAAGACAGGTTTTAGTTTACTATTCAAGCAAACACCTGACTTTAATTATATGCTACAGAAGTAAGCTAAAATTTTAAAAAGTGTAAATGGGAAGTAATAGGGAAACGGTCTTCAGTACCTTATTTTGTTGAGTAGCTCTAAGAATTTAGCAGTACCATCCTCCACAGGAGTCATTCCAGGTGTGCGTTGCAACCATCCAATCTCATCGGTCGAACCACGCAGAGTTGTACGCACTCTAGATATAATGCTGGAGAAGCCAAAAATAATACTAATATAAGAAAACATAGGCATAAAAGCACTTGCCTATTTTTAATAAACAAGAGTCAACATATCTGTAACATCAATGGACTTAAAGAATCATGACAGACTCTTCTACAGCAAAAGCAGATTGCTCTAGGTTAAAACCAGGGTTGGGTCATGGACCCTATCAACTCCATCAAGGGTGTCATTTTGTATGAGGCTCTGGGGATTTCTCTAAACTGACTCAACAAATTATAGAGCAGAAAAATAAATGGAAAGAGATTCAATTTGTATTCTAAGAAAGTGGAATAGAAATTCTATCGGAATCATTAAAGAAATCCATTTGCTCCTCAAAATTAGGCTTCACTTCCACAACTCAAATACTAAACTTGTCAAAGACTAGCAAATACCCTTCATCAAGCTAGGATGGGGTTAAATTCCTCATCCTTGTAGTTGAAACCAAAAATTACGGTTGGTTCATCCATCCTATCATTGGGTGAAAAAACTTGTGCACGGCCATTTCCCAAGAATAAATAAAAAAAAAAAAATTAAGATGAATACACACAGGGTTAGACTTGGATCTAAGAGAAATGTTGCTAGTTTATAATAATACTTTCCTTTTTGAAAATTGATCTTGTGTGTTTATATATTTTACTTGTAACTTAAAGTTTTTGACTTCTTTTTCCATTTCTTTATAAAATCATTTATTGAGATATCATATCACTCGGAGAAGGTGATAAGCAATGAACAACCTTCTTGATGTCTGAAATATTTTTTGGTTTAAGCCATCAGTTAAATTTAACTTCTTTTACCTATGAACTTGAACTTGAGCACGTCTGATGTAGTAGAATGAACATCTCAAGGTCGCCAGGGCCAACCTCCAAGCAAGTTGAAACCCAAACAATGGGAGCATCAACCTACATACACTCAGAGCAATTGCATCATGTCAGGAAAAGATATGAATGCATACAGTAAAGTGATAGTAAGTTAATAACGAAGAAAAAGGAAGGTAATTTAACATCGCAGTAAGAGTATTTCCAGTTACACTACCTAATCATGGTTTGTACACCGAGTTCAACACCCATGATCCATGCATTAGAGAATCCTTAATTATTTAGGTACAAAATTTAAAAATTATTTTATGATATGCCTGTGCAAATAGTTTGAATTAAGAAATTATTTGTTAACGAAGAAAATAAATACAATAAAAACAGAATGCAATAGGGAGGCTGGATTAACACTACATGCATGGGCTCATTATCCAAGCATAAATTTGGTACACATTCAAATTGAGTGCATTAAAATCTTTACAGTTAATTATTGTGGAGAATTCCTTGAAAATGAATAATACCCTTGAATAATAAAGGAGACACCTTCATGATTAAAACTGGTTCTTATAATTTCAAATCCTGTATTTACAAGCAATTCTTCCCTGGCACCTGAGGCACTTCTTCCACGGATTTCAGGGCTTTCACCAGTATAATATCTATGAGATGAAAAGGAACCTTCCCCATTGAATTTACAGGCGCTATCAGTATAAGATCTTGATTGTGTTCCAGAGGGACTGGCCACCCAATTTTCTGAGTATCCTTCCACATCCTGAAGAACAAGATCCTCTGCATGAACAACACAGTGTCATGCAGCCATAATTTTGACAAAGTATAGACTAAAAAGCTAATTGATGTCGAATAAACTAAATGGAGGAACCATAATAAGGGAATTGCAGGAAAGCAGAAGCTGCTCTGCAAATACCAATGAATGCAACCAAAGCTAGGAAGTTACCAATAAAACGAATCAATCGTTGACGTAAATAAGCTGTCAGTGTCAACACCGAGGTGATAATGTCATCCACTGATGAACATAATTCAAAAGAATCAACAAGAAGACTGCTATTCACAGCATCACAATTGACCTGATAAAATGACATATAATTAGATTATTAGACCTGGAAATCTGAATTCTCATACTAAACGTAATCAACAGCAGCATAGGCATCATCATGTCAAATCAAACATAGGATTCTTTCTATGAATTGATAATATCAACACTCCAATGCATTTATGAGCACAAAAAAGTAACAAAACTTGGAAGTGTTTTGGTACATTAGTTCTTCAAATTGTGCTAGCTTCAGAAATGAGTAAATTAACGCTGATGTTCAAAGCGATTAACACCCATGAATTCCATAATCTAATGTTCTATATAGTGTCAAGGAAGTTTAAAGACATCAAAAAAAAAAGGCATCTTTGTACATGTTCATATGCTAATATGCACATTAAATAAATGCTTCATACAAAAATTTAAGGTACCAAATATTTGAACAAATATATCAAAGGGTTGGTCTTAAAAACCTGCTTTCTTTGGCAGTCATGTCTTTTTACAAGGTAATATTTACTTGATGGTGGCTGCAGAACATATTGTGACTTCAAAGACGAATAAAGGAAACGTATAGTTACATGATTACTTATTAAACACCATCAGGAAAACTGGGAAAGGGAAAATAAAATCGAGCCTGATATCAAATTTTTGTACTTACTGTTGTAGGAATATCAGTTATATCTTCTCCATTAAAACAAGTATCTCCCATCAGATGTTTCTACCCTGAGATTGTTCGAGATGAACACGATTCAGAAAATGAAAGCAGTGGTTCTACATTCCTAGGCACACCAAAGGATGTCTAGGGAAATAATTCTTTTGGCTCATGAAACAAATATTCAGTGCAAAATATGAGATTATTTACTAAGTGTGGATCCTGGATGTAAAACTTCCACCAATGTACCTTCAACACAGACACAAAAATAAAAAGAAAAAAAGAAAAACAACCGTATGATACAGCTTTCGTGTTAAGTACTAATGATCAGAAAATCAAGTTTAAGGGTCCTGTAGGAATTGACACACAAAAGAAACCCCCATATGATACAGCTTTTTTACTAACTACTAATGATCACAATACCAAGTTTAAGGACCCTTTTGGAATGGAGAATTCTAATTTTCCACAATCTGCGGAATTCTTCCATTTCAAATGGCTTGTCAATCTTGCTGGAATTGGATTTTTTTTAGTAATTTTAACATTATGTAAGGTGCAGAACTGAAAGATCCTTATACATCAAAGCTACAAAGTGCATACTCTAATTCTTAATGGATTTAAGAGGATAGTGATATTGAACTTTTCCGAATTTGTTAATCTCAGTTAAAGTCAATACTGAAATGACCATAACTCAGCTCAAGTTTGAGAATTAGCATGTACTGATGGCACATTATCACAAATTCAAAGCTCAAGTCACATTCCATTTTCACATATACCAGAAATCAAGTAAATAAACGAAACCCAAAACCAGTTAACCAAATACCAAAACCATGAAAGATCAAAACTTTGCAGTAAATACCAAAATCCCACAAGGGTAGAACCAGAAATTCAAAGAAATGGCGGAGACCGACTTACAGTACAGATGAGACAGAGAAGAAGTCCCAAGAATGGAGGAGAGATCAAAATCTGCGGAACCCAGTAACTGATTACTCTTTAGAATCAAAACCCACTCAAATATATAGAAGAAAAAAGCAACAAATATCCAAACGCACCCATTTCGAAAAAGGAAAGAAAGAAAGAAAGAATTAAAGAACAAGACATTAATAGAAGAAAATAAATAAAAAAAGAAAAAAGCGAATAAAAAATATGTTGGAAATGGGAGCAACCGAATCAGAGTAAGGTCATGGAATAGGAATGGGAGCAATAGATGATAACTATCCATCTTGGTTGCCTCCATCCAAAGATCTGCTATATGGCCCACCTCCAATAACAAAAGTTCCTATCTTTTCTTTTTTTTTCTTTTCTTTCTCAAATTGAAATCTTTAAAATACTATTTGTTTGGATTTTACAATTAATGAGTGGTTTATAGTTAGAAACTGGAAATGGGTTTTGGGAATTTGGGGTTTTACGAAAACAATTGGTGGCGTGAATGTAAGTGTGTAAGCAAAGTGTAAAACGTAGGACCCGCGCCAGGATATGATCACTGTTTGTTTAATTAAAAAAAATTGCTCATTCACGTTCAAACGGCGTCGTTTCACATAAGCAAAAAAAAAAAAAAACAAAACCGTCGATGAACTCCCTAATTCTGTCCTTTCCCTCTCAGTCTCGCACCTCCTTCGGTTTTTTCCTCCGCGGTTCACTTCCTTTGTACGATCGGAGCTTCCCTCCGCCGCTGACTTCCTCTTCCTCTCAGTCTAGTAATGGCTGTCGCATTCCATGATCATGGCTCTCAGGCTGGCATAAAAAAACTAGATGACTACCTTCTTTCTCGCAGTTACATCACTGGGTGAGCATATAACTTTATCATTTTCTTCTAGAAATTAATTCTCTGGTTTGATGTTTCAAGGTGTAAAATTTTAAAATAATAGATATTTTGGTCTATCTAATACTGATTTCCGTTGTTTTGTTTGTTTTAGATATCAAGCTTCAAAAGATGATGTTACAGTGTATGCTCCTTTGCCAAAAGCTCCATCATCTGTCCCGGTGGTACAACCACATTGATTGCACTTCTAAGAATTTCGTAAGTGTATTTAGTTTGTGTATATATGGTTTTCTTTTCTGTCTATGGCTTTGATTGAAAATTTTGGCATACATTTTAGTGGTGTATCTGGAGAAGGATCAGGAGTTACTGTTGTAGGATTTGCTCCCATCACAGAAGAAGCCATTGCAACTCCTCCAGCTGCTGATTCCAAGGTAACTCTGTTTTTTCTCTCTTTCCCCTTTGTTGTGTTTATTATTATTTGATGTTATTATGTTAAAATGTTAGTATGTTTTATGTATATACAAGCATTTTTTTTAGTAACTTTTCAATGGAGTAATAACATTTGTGTCTTGGGGATGTGAAATGATTATTTTTAGGTTGCTGAGGATGATGATGACGATGTGGACCTGTTCGGCGAAGAGACTGCAGAGGAAAAGAAGGCTGCAGAAGAATGTGCAGCTGCTGTTCAGGCATCTGCGAAAAAGAAAGAATGTAAGTGTCATCTTGTTGAATATGTTGTAGGTTAAGTTTTCCTCTGTTTGTTTTGGATTTTCTTAGATGCTAAACCGATGATGAAACTTGGAAAGCAAATGTTCTTGCATCTACATTTTCAGCTGGAAAGTCATCTGTTTTGTTGGACATCAAACATGGGATGATGAGACTGACATGAAAAAGCTTGAGGAAACAGTTAGAACCATTCATATGGAAGGATTGCTTTGGGGAGCATGTAAGATCTTTAGCTTGGTATTTTGTGATTTTTTGTTTAGATCCCTGGAAGAAAGAGCAGTAGCGCTTGATGTTATGTTTAGACAGTGGCATATTATGAAGCAGTGATTGTTATGTTTTGATGGATGTGGATATTGTATTTCTGGTTGTAATATAGACACTTGTTTTTGCAGCCAAGCTTGTACCAGTTGGATATGGGAGCAGATTATGCTAACCATTGTCGATGATTTGGTGTCCGTTGACACTCTGATCGAGGAACATCTGACTGTTGAACCCGCGAATGAACATGTCCAGAGTTGTGATATTGTGGCCTTCAACAAGATATGTAAGTAAAGCTAATATCTTTGCAACTATATGTTCATGTGTTTTTCCTAATGCTCCATTTATTCACATCTTTAGCGATTACGCATGCTGAATTGAAGAATACACATCTGTTGTTTGGTGACTGTGTTCCAGAATTTGAGGACCCCTCCATCTCATTTGGAGTTGGTGCTGGAGAGGTTTCACTTATGAAGACTGGATTGCGGGGAGTTTATAGCGCTGCCTTCTTTTTTCTTCATAGTCTTATTTTTGTCCTTATTGAATTGAATTTTTTTAAGTTGATTGAAATTGCTAGTACAAAGATGAGAATTAAAACCTCAAGGGATTAAATTTAAAATTAATACTTGAGGGATTAAATATAAAATATAGATATAAATATATTTATTAGAAAAAAAATATAAAATACAAATAAGAACAAAAGAGAATAGAGGCGAGTGGATAATCTTTTTGTTCTGCCCTTTAAGGAAAGATAGGGGACACGTGGCGTACTGGGACCAATTCATTTGTGAGTGTCCCACACCACTCGTTTCCCTTTCAGGAAGGATAGGGACATGTGGCGTACTGCACGTGGGACCAATTCATTTTTGAGTAAACAGAAGTCTCCATACAAATTTGGAAACTCTTTGAATTTTCCCCCCTTCAGCTTCAAGCTTAAGCTTTTAAACTTGTATTTTTGTTGGCAAACTTTATTTCTGTCCTGCAATTTATATAGGAAAATTTATTTTAAGCTTACACTGTATTCTTGTTAATAGGCAAACTTTCTTTTTTCATCATGCAATTTATTTTAAATAATAGTTTTACTTGGAAAATTGATTTTATGATAAGGGTAGTTAATATTAACAAATAATATTACTCTTTAATTGTGCGATAAACATAAAATAAACTAGTAAACTAAAGTAGTTAACTTTGGAAATACATTGTGCTTTAGGTATGGATTTTTGAAGCGGGGAAGTTTTTTAATTATAAAGATTCCAACTTTAATGTATTATCCTAAGTATATTCGAATCTATTGTTGGATCATAGATACATACACGCTGACAATTGGTTAGATGATATATATTCTTGAAGTGAAAGCAAGAACACAAGGGAACTTCAGAAAAATTTCAGATCATGGCCTAAAGAGCAAAAGGAATCGTGCAAGTTAGGTAACTCTGTATAATGATGACTGCATGCAGGAAAACGAGTTTTCAAATTATACTACAAAAATTGAGTAATGGAGCATGAGATCATCAATTTTCGATAAGGTGTAAATGGCAAGCTATTCACCTTTCAAAATGCAAAATATATAAAAAGAAAAAGACAGAAAGAAGGATTTCTAGATAAACACCAGTGCCTTTGGCAATTCGAGCATACATGTTCTTTTACCTCTGTACAGAAAAGATATATACAGTAAAAACACTACCAGTAAATTTGATATTATACATTTAATCAAGAAAGGTTGAAACTTTTTTTCTCAAAACATAGCTTCACCTCTGTTTTAGGCTCTACCTGTCAATTTCCACCTCTGTTCTTGAATTTCTTTCCAGCGATTATCTTGATTTTATCTGATAAACTCTGTTATACCAAATTGAATGAAGAGTCATGTAAAAAAGATCATACTTTACTGGGTTAGTATGCCAGAGGAAATGCCGTTGGACCTTCCGGACCCCAAGTTGCAACTGAAGATACTTTTCTTGTGGTATTGAAAGAAGTATTTCTTTCAAGTTAGGTATGTCTTTCTCAGCAAGGATTACAGAGAATGCACTCCAATCTAAGATGTCGAAAAATGGCGGTACAAAATTATCGGATATAATTACAGGGACGCACTCGTAAAAGATTGATTCGACCACTCTAGGGCTATTGACCTCATAACCCTTTGGACAGATGCAATACTTGCTGCTCTTCATGTGTTGGATGTAATTCATTTTGCTAGCAACACCAGGAGGCATAGGACCAAAAATTTTCATCGAAGGGTCCTTATCTTTCCACTGATTTACCAAAATTGGTCTCAAATACCCATGCATATTTCCTGCATAGAAGGCAAGAACGTGCCTTTGAGATGGCGGTTTTCCTCCAAGGTCTCTGAGAGGATTTCTAGCTGATCGAACGTATGTTTCAGGAAGAGACACATCCCTCCCTATTTTGAAGCCTACAGTGACGTCAGCATTGCAGAGGGCTTTGATGCAATGCTCCATGTGGTGCCTCGTCTCATATGGAGCCTGTAAAATTTCAATGCAAAGGCAAATAATAATGACATCCAAAGACACACGCAAACTCTAGAACTATAAACATTAAAAGTGAGAGAAAAGAGAGAATACCCAGTCGTGGCAAGCTACAAGAAAATGATCGGCTCCATCTGTTCTGTTAAAGTAAGGATATTTAGCTGCGATTTTCTCTGTGTAGTCCTTCAGATATTGGCGTAGGTTTGTTCTATTATGGGAGTTACGCACGTAAAGGGCATACTCCAGCATTCGGGAACTGAATGGCATATAGAACAGGTGAGCCTTTCGAGGATCTTTCACAACAAAATGCTTGTTCCCTTGCATCAGTTTCATAAACCATCCCTCTGAGGCATATAGCCCCTTCATTATCGGTAGATGAAAGATGGGTTTCTTTCCATCCCTATAGATATAGACTTTGAGCGTGCGCTCCATGAGGTCATAACTTCTGAAAATGAGAAAAAGTGAAGTTTACAATTGGGTTATTAGAAAGTGACCACAGCAACTTAATTTCACAATCAAAGAAGAAAGAACATATGAAAAACGTATCAAAGAATCAGAGAGTAACAAGAACAAAAATTAATTGCATAAGAATTCAAATACAGTTGACACAAACAGATTATTGATCATGAAAATACATACACCATAAAATCATGTACGCAAAAAACTATAATTTAGCCCACCTCAATTTATAATTTAGAACTATTAGCCCATGTTAGTGCACTGGCTGAGGTGCGATAAGCACTTTCCAAGTCTAGCCCCCTAACCTGACATTATAACTACAGAAATTTAGCAGAATATTTCACGTCCTATATTTAACTGAAAAAACATAGGCTAACTCCTCTATTTTCCATGCAATTAGACCTGCAAAGTCAGTTGTTAAACATTGACCAAGAAAATTGCAGCCTAATGGCACATAAATAAATGGAATTACAGACTGTAGCCAACAAGCACATCTGGGATCTACTAAACTCTAAAATTTATGGCAACTTAAATATCAATAGACATCTTAAAGTTGTTTTCTCTGTCTTGTAACTAATTTTTCAAGCCCCACATTTTCCAAGGTCTAAAATAGACTTTCTACATCACGGCGATGTTTCAGTGAAATTCAGTATATATGTATAATGAAAGAGCAAGCAATGAAAAAATTATGTTCAGACTTCAAAGCAATAACATTTGACTCAACCAATAATCCACACCATGAATTAGGCTTACCTTTTAAACTTGGAAACATTTCGGAAGAGGGGAGCATAAAGATCACGATCATTCACGGCAGGAGAAGCATCTTCAATTTGTGATCTTGCAGCCAAAATCTCACGGTCTCGTGGAGAGGACCACCTTGGTCTCTACAAGTATACAAAAGCTAGGTTAGACTACCTGTTATAAGTAAAGAACTATTCTAAGGAAATTGTTGTCCAGTATGCATCTCGGTACCATTGAACGTGAAGACCGACGATGCCGCTCTAATATATGTTCCATCTCATTTACTAATGTTACTGACTTTGGAGGCATCTCACATCTCATCTTTTTCTTTCCATTCACATTCACTTTTGCAGAATCATTTTTTGAAGTTGCGAAATCATTTTTCCTGATAGTAGAACCAGTAGAGGAACTGCCTTTCAAACTCAAATGGGTCACATTTGTTGAAGAAGGTACTGCCTTAGATTCTACAGGAGGTGATTTAAAAGTAATGTTGAAGTGCTCCAATTCTTTCTCCAAATGATAGCCTGTTGAAATTTCATGGTTTGATTTCACATTTTGATTGAAAGGAATTTCAATTTTAACTTCACTCTGAAAGTTTAAGATAGAATTATTTTCTTGACGTTCGATGCCTTCCGCTATGAAAGTCTCATTTGTACTTAGCACATTCTCAAATGGCAAATCATCATCTGTATTTCGATCCACAACAAACTCAACAGTGTTCTCCAAATCATCTTCATCAGCAACAAAACCATCAGTATCTCCATCATTATCTACCACAAGCTCAATATGATTATCCTGATCTTGATTCTCAGAAGCAACAGCATTCCCCATATCTCCACTGTTTCTCTTCGGTCTACTATTATGACCAGAGTCTCCATTTCCACCAGAGGAGACAGAATCTTTCAGCATTACATCTATGGAAACTTTACTAAAAGTATCAACTGTGAGAGGATTACGAACCATGACAGACTTTGCCGAAGATTGTATGACAGGAAAGATACTTCTATCACTTAATGGGTCATTGCTGTCAGGTAATAAAGATCGAAGAGCATTTCCATATGGAAGTAATAGAGATTGAAAGAGTAAATGGGTCATAGCTACTGCTCCCACCAGAAGAAGCCATCTTCTTTCAATTTGGCATAATTTATGAAAGTACAGCCGGAACTCCATAGCAGAAACCAAAAAAATACCAAACAACAGAGAAATCACCTACTCATTGTTGTGAATGACTTTGTTCTGCATAATTCCCATCAAGTACAAACCAAAAAGAAGAAAATAGGAAATTTAGCAACTTCAAATGAAAGGTACATGACATAAATTTATACATACACTTCAGTAGTGAGCAGCTCAAAAAGTCAAAATTCAATATAACCCTATCTAATCAGGTAGCAAAAATAAAGAAAGGGAAAAATTAACATAAAATTTTGCAATTACTGTAAATAACAAAAAAAAGGAAATGTACTGTTCTAGTTGCCGACAATATGAAACAAGTTAAGAAAAGCTGAAATTAAGCAAAACAAAATAATTTTCTCGTCAACCAAACAGACGCAAAACTTCAAACACACAAAAGGGTAAAAAAGAGAGCTGAGAAAAGAAAGATACAGATACCACACCTGAGCAGCTTGACATAGAGTAAAGACGAAGACGAAAGAATCCACTTGAATTGAGAGTAGAAGAGTGACCAGTTAGGGTCTGTTTTTGCTGCTGCTTGATATTTTAATCCAACCCACTAACGAAAGAATATGACAGGCATTAAAGGAGGAAAAAAAATTGAAAAAGAGAGAATCTTTTACCTGCCGAGCTTATTAAAAGAAAAACAGTTGGCAGATCGCCATCAGTGTTTATAGAAAATTTTTGAGAAAAGTTAGGTTTTTTTTTTTTTTTTTTTTTTTTTTTAGTTAAGAAAATAACATGTTTTTGAGTTTATAACTAAAAAAATTGTCATAATTTTTTTTTTAAAATGATATAAATAACAATTTTTTTTTATAATTTTAAGATATTCTGTATACTGATTTGTTTGCACACTCTAAATTCATAGTTATTTTTATATTATTGTTTTTTAATATACCAATCAGCGTGTAATCAATTATTACATATCGTAAATTAATTTTTTATAAAAAATTATTCTTATAGTCTAAATTATTTCTCCGTATCAATTAGTATGTAAATTGAATTTTTAACAACTACTTTTATACTTTTAGATTATTTTATATACCATCAGAATAAAAATTAATTTTTTTACACGTTATTAGTATGTAATGCAATATGCAAATAAATTATTTATTTATATATTGATAATTTATTTATATTATTTACATACTGATTTTAGTATGTAAATTTGTAGAAAAATTAATTTTTATATGAGTAACAGTATGTAAATTGGTATATAAATTAAATTTGTATATTTTTTTTATATTTTAACACTTGAATAATAAAATTTTTGACATTTTAATGTTAAAGGACCTAAATAAAAATATTAAAAAATTTTAGGCACTAAAATGTAAAATTTACAAAACTCACCTTCCTCCTCGTTTCTTTTCTCTGTTACTTTTTAACAACTGTTGTTGTTATTTTGCAATCAACTTTTATACTGGAAAATAATGTTATCGGACTCAATTCATGGCAGCAGTGAGTGCTTGGACTGTATGCAATGAAAATATGTGTATATAGTAGCTTGTACTCGACGAAATTCAGTTTCTTTGACCGGCATTTTTGAATTTCGATTTGACTTTTGGTGAACTTCCGGTGAGCCAATAGCGATTTTGAGGGTACTGGATGATTCATCGGCGTGAGAGGTATCGTCCGGTGAGCCAATAGTTAGACACTTTCTGACTGTTGAGGCAGAGGCGAGGACGCACTGTTTTTGGTGAAATTTTCCAGCAGTGTCTGCAACATTAAATAACAATTAATATTTAATATTTATTTTATTTTTAATTAGTTAAATTATTATTTTATTATTTTAATAATAAGAAGGATATTTTGATATTAAAAAAAAAAAAAAAAACCTGCTATTCAGTCAAAATCTGTTACGTATTTTTTGCAATAATTTGGAGCCCATTTGGCATTTTCTTCAATTAGTAAAGGAATTGGGGCTGAGTCCAGGTCATGGTTGGTTGTCCATTTATTACTACATTTATACTGTTTCTTTCTTGCGGTCAGCTCTTGCCAATTTGACCGTACAGCGACGCTGCGACCCGATATCAGCAGCAAATTTACAAGAGAACCAAAACCAAAGCGCTGCCGTTTAAAGCGTAAAAAAGAGGAAAGAAAACGTTCGCGTTTCCAAGTATATTAAACGGGCCTTTGCAAAAAATAAACGGCGTCGCTTCATCTAACGCAGTGAACTTAACTTTCTTTGCAAAAAATATGTAAATGAAAAACTTTAATTACATTCACAAACAAATTAACATTAGTCATACGTACCATGAATAATCATCATTACAAGTTAACAAGACAATGATTGCCTATCAAATGATTGATCAATGATCTCAGTTGACCAGAGCTGCTCTTCTTTCTTAAAGTTTTTTACAGGATCCTGATCGGAGAGCTAAGCAGGAGTCATTTCAATGCACCTTAGAGGCAAAATCAGACAAGATATCCTTTCAGCTTTGTGCATTAACAATCATTAATCTGCAAAATTTTGATTTCTGCAATTTTTTCAGCTTTTCCAGTACTGAAATCGAGAAGTGTTTTGCATCTTCATCTGCTTTTCATCTGAAATATTCTGTTATACCAAACAGAGTGAAGAATCATATGGAATAGATCATACTTGACAGGGGTTTTGTGCCAAAGGAAATGTTGTTGCACCATCTTAACATTTGACTGCATCATATAATACTTCTCTTCTGGGATTGAGAGCAGAATGTTCCTCAAATTAGGAATATCTTTCTCCTGCACAAACACAGAAAATGCTTCCCAGTTCAGTACCTCGAAAAATGGAGGTACGTAGCTATCTGATATGATAACTGGCACACACTCATACAAAATGGCCTCGACTATGCGCGGAGTGTGAACTTCGTAACCTCTGGCACATATGCAATACTTGCTGCTCTTCATATACTCTCTGTATAATTGTTTCCCTTCATTATCACGTGGCATTGGGCCAAAGATTTTCATGTCAGGCTCTTTATTCTCCCAGAATTGTAGCAGGATTGGTCGTAGATAACCATGCATGCCCCCTGCAAAGAAGGCCAGAATAGACCTTTCAGAAGGAGGCTTTCCTCCGAGATCTTTTAGAGGGTTCTCAGCGGATCGAATGTATGTGACTGGAAGAGTAGTATCCTTCCCTATTTTGAAGCCTTTACCAATGTTAGCATTGCAAAGGACTCTGATGCAGTTCTTCATATGCTGCCTCGTGATTCGAGATGCCTGAAATTCAAAATAACATCAAGTGAGCTTCAAAAAAAGCATTTGGTAAAAAAAGCATAAATAATTACAGGACAGTTCACCCCATACTTCAGGGATATCATATCATTTACAACTTAAGTATCAGAATCATGCCAGGAAGGAGCTTATGATTTGTGTATTAATTCTTAGCTATCTTAGTAACACTTTGGGGCATACAACAGGATCGCAAGATGGAAATCTTTGAACTACCAATTAGAATGAAACTACGCAAGGAAACGGGAAAGCAATACCCAGTCATGACAGCCTACAAGAAAATGATCAGCTCCGCCTGTTCTGTTCCAGAAACTATACTTTCGTGCAAGTATATCTATGTAGTTCTTCAAATATCTTTCAAGGTCATTTTGACTCTGAAATTTTTGTCCAAATAGCTCAGTCCTTAACATATGAGAACTAAATGGCAAGTAGAACAAGTGAGCTTTTCTAGGGGCTCTAACTACAAACTTCTTGTTTCCCTCTAAAAGTTTCATAAACCATCCTTCCGATGCATATATTCCCCTCATCTTAGACTGATGAAATACGGGCTTTTCACCTTCCTTGTATATGTAAACTTTGAGCATCCGTTCCATCAACTCATAACTCCTGCAACAAACATACGACAGAAGCTTTAGCACAGCAATTCGAATGAGCAACCTCAATCGAATACCAAAACTCAACTATTGATGGTAAAGCTACTTGGATGCTTACAGGTAAGAATAATAATAGATTATCAGAATATATGGGGCATAATTTTGAAGCCTGATTCTCAATCGACAAAGATGACAAGCTTGCAAATCAAAAAGTCAGAATCCAAATTTAAGGAAAATAATGCCTTGATCCTCAAAGGTTATCAAATAACGGTACTACTATTAGGCTTATGCAGTGAAACTAGTATCTGTGGGTATATTTATGAAATAAAATAGCACAATATTCATTGCATCCAAGTTTAGGTGTAGTTTTATGGAGTTTGGACAGAACTAGAACGTTTCCCTCTAAATCCTTCAGCTCATTATTGAACTGCAAATAATTATTCAAATTTGACTTGGTTCAGTACCGAAAATTAAATATGGAAATTAATCAACACGTAAAGAAGCTTGCCTTTTAAAAGTGGAAACATTCCAAAAAGCAGAAGAATGAAGTCCCGGAGCAATCCTTATGATAGGAGCATTCTCTATCTTTAGTCTTGCAGACAGAAGTTCACGATCACACACTGAAGACCACTTTGGCTTCTATCACAAATGGAATGAATATGTGAAACTTACAACAAATATAGCCCTTTATGTACTGTTCATAATCATAAAAAGGTTCATTCTTACCACATAATGAGATGAAGAAAAACTTTGAAGAAACAGTGAGTTCATCTGGGATATCAATATTGGTTGTGCTTCCCATCTCTTCCAAGTAGGAATAATACTCATTTGAGAATTCTTGTTCAAGGTGATTGAAACTGCATAATTGGGCTGTATTTTAAATCTTGATACACTGTCTGTTGAAGTAACATTAATAGGTAAGAAAGAAGTAGTTCTTGATTCTCTATCCATGACTTCCCCATCCTTAGCAGAAATTCCAGGCAACACCACTGCAGTTTCAAATTTTTCCATGTTCTCAACCTGCTTCAAACTACCATGTTCAATTTCTGTAGCTGTTTCTTGAGTAGAACTGTTACCAGTACTCCCATCATTTACCATTGTCTGAATCTGACTAAGCATTATACTTCTCTTTGCCATGAGCTCATTGTGTTTATTTTCATCCGATGACAAATCATTGTCCACATTTGTGACTTTAGTTTCATTCTCATATTCAACTTCCTCATACGAATCAGATGAATCAGTAACATTTGCCATAACATTAGACACATATACTGCTCTTGATCTTAAATCATTCAGAGAAGTGGCATTGCTTATCAGCATAACTATAGAACCTTCACTAGCTGACGATAGGGACCTTCCTTTCCAATAGGGAAGTGAAAAGCACTGAAATAGAGCAGTTATAATAATTCCCAAGCTGATAAACATCAGCAATCTCCGGATTCCATGAAAACATAGCTTCTGAAATAAGGCATTGAGATCCATCTCATGGATGTTTGATGTTCAACCAATTGAAAAATGGAAAAATAAGCACTAAAGCATCCTATTTCACTCTGACCCTGAAGCAAGAATTCATAAACTCAGTTGTTTCAAAAAGCAAAGTAAATAGGAAACACCCAAGTTAGACTTAACAACTTACGAATTAACAAACGTCAGTAAAATGCTGAACTATCAACATTCATAGGTTTGAGCAGATATGAAATACTCCAAAAGTAAATAATCAAAATTAAGAAAAAGGATGAGAAATGAATAAAAGTTATAAATGAAGTTCTACAAATGATACATTAATTAAATTTCCCTATATCTGAAAACCCAAAATATGGATGCTTGAAGAAATTGAGAAGTTAGTAGCTTCATCTAAGCTAAGAAACAATTATCCACAATTTTTCGTTTCTTGTTATTTCTATTTTTTCTCAGAACAAAAGACAGTAATAAGTACCTTTGATGGGCTGCCATGGTCGCTCTTAGTGAGAAGCTTCAAGCTTTTTGTTGACTACTGTCGGTTACTGGTTTCTGGCTTCAGCACAGCTGTGTTTTCCACTAAGTGGCAGAGGTCTATTATTTGTCCTCGTATTTCCAGTTTGTTACAAATAAACCACTGTCAGAGAGTAACTACTTCTGACCACAAACGACGTCGTTTTTAGCTCACCTGCTGGAAAAATATCCTCTTCGCTACTAGGGTTCTTTTTTCCTTTTCCAGTCAGGTGAACTAACCATATACTCATTTCAGTTATGGCGCTAAAATTATTTCCAATACCGTTTCCAATATTCGCACGGCCATTGAACCCGAATCCGAGTCAGATCCCGTCCCAACGCCCGTCTTTCGAGGTCCGGTTCTCACGATGGAATAACGCCAATGCTAGAGAATTCGAAGAACGACGACGCGCCCAGAAAGATATCGAGGACGACATCCGCCGTCACCGCCGTTTCGATTCCGTAGACAATATCGTTCAGAATTATGATCCTGCCACAAAGAACACAACCGTACAGACCTTCAAATCTATAGGAACTCCTTCCTCTCCTTCAACTCCCTCAATTCCGGGCAAGAAATCCAAGTACTCCAAACCCGCAGCCCACCCGGCATTTCGTCGGGTATCGAGAATTACCGAAAAACCCCAACCTGCTGCTACACCAATCGAGAGAAATGCAAAAATCAAACTTAGTGAAGATGGTCTCTCTTTCGTCGTCGACGGTGCGCCGTTTGAGTTCAAATATAGCTACACAGAGACACCAAAAATTAAGCCGGTTAAATTGCGAGAGCCACCATTCTCGCCGTTCGGACCCACCACAATGAATCGTCCATGGACGGGACGGGCACCGTTGCCGCCGAGTAGGAGGAAATCGATGGAATTTGACTCGTTTAAGTTGCCACCGCCAGATAAGAAAGGCGTGAAGCCGGTTCAGAAGCCTGGACCGTTTTTAGAAGGAACAGGACCGAGGTATGTATACACGAGGGAGGAGATTTTGGGAGATCCCTTAACCAAAGAGGAAGTTAAAGATTTGATCGAGGGTTGCGTGAAGACGAAACGACAATTGAATATGGGCAGAGATGGTTTGACGCATAACATGTTGGATAACATACATGCTCATTGGAAGCGGAGAAGAGTGTGTAAGATCAAATGTAAAGGTGTATGCACAGTTGATATGGACAATGTTTGTCAGCAATTAGAGGTGGGTTTTGCCCAATAACACTGAACTCAGTTCTTAGTTGCTAAAAAATGTCTGCTTTTTAGTGGAAATTCTTGTTATTTGATTCGTTTTATTTGTTTGTTGTTGTCAGGAGAGAACTGGAGGAAAGATTATTTACAGGAAAGCAGGAATAGTGTTTCTATTTCGAGGAAGAAACTATAACTACAGAACTCGCCCCCGATTTCCTCTTATGCTGTGGAAACCTATTACGCCTATGTATCCTAGATTGATTCAACGGGTTCCGGAGGGTCTAACACTGTCACAGGCAACTGAAATGCGGAAGAAAGGGCGAAATTTGATACCCATATGCAAACTAGGTAGACATTCTTTAGCTATTTTCTTATGTTGGCAAATACTATCCATTTTATCAATGTTGTTTATGAGTGAAGTGATTTGTGTTTTGTACATGTTGCAGCAAAAAATGGTGTGTACCATAATCTAGTAAGGGAAGTTAGAGAGGCATTTGAAGTGTGCGAATTAGTTAGAATAAATTGTCAAGGGGTTAAAGGAAGTGACTACAAAAAAGTTGGTGGCAAACTTAAGGTTTGTTAAACCTGTTTAGTTTGAATCGTGATGATTGATTGATCGTATTTTCATATGATTGAAGAACACTTGTACTAATACTTTAAATTGCAGGAACTTGTTCCTTGTGTACTTATCTCGTTTGAAAATGAGCACATACTTCTGTGGAGGGGAAGGGAATGGAACTCCTCCTTAACAAAACCTGTCAATGATTGTGAAGAAGGTGGATTGGATGCTACTAATGCAAATTCTATTACACATTTTGAGGAAGACCAAAAAGTTCAAGTTGTTAATGTGCAAAGTACGAGTGCTGCAGTGATAGACAGAGAAGAGGAAGCAGAGGATCCTTCTGCTGTTAGTGAAAGTAATCCGACATTGGATGATGAAGGTATTTCTGCTCTTAATGGACCTGAAACTATTCGAAATACAATTGGCAGTGATGATGAAGGGAATAATTTAAACTGTGCAACTGAAATGCCAATAGCTACATCATTCACGGATACTAGTCCTATCACAGGAAAAATAAGCAAAAGTAACCTCACATCAGATGATGCTGTTAGTTCTGCTGATAATGAATCTGAAACTATCAGCAATACGAGTTACAGTGAGGCAGCAATGAATAATGGCCATGCTAATGAAATTCCAGTAGCTGCATTAGTGGAATCTGACACAGTTACGGATACTAGTTCAAGTACAAGAGAAACGATCAAAAGTGATCCGTCGTCAGATGATGCTGGTAATGCTGTTTCTAGTGAATCAGCTCTGGATAATTTGAGCCATGCTAATGAAATGCCAGTAGCTACTTCACTGGAATCCAGCACTGGGTTAGAAAGTGTCAAGAGCACAGGAAAGCTCCAAGATGCTTTAGAGGGCTCACATGATGTTGCAGAACAAAAGAATTTGAGTGTGGCTTGTGTAGATGGAGTCCTACAATTGTTGAAACAAGCTGTTGAAAGTGGAAGTGCAGTTGTCTTAACGGAGGAAAATCTGGATGCTGACACTGTTTATGAAAAAACAGTTGCCTTTGCAAAGTCTGCTCCTCCCGGTCCAGTTTTTAGTCGACAAAAACCCAAGAAGGTACTGATTCAGAAGTCTGAAAAGCAAGAAATAGAGGATTTTGAACCCATTGAAATAACAACCATTTCCCCTCCAAAAGAGAGCAAGACGAGAAATCCTAAACCTCAAAGAAATAAAAGATCACGTGGCCGATCTATGGATTCAGTGCCATTAGGAAGCCTAAAAGTAGATGAACTTGCTAAACTACTAGCATAGTACTGACTGAATTTTTTTTGTTTTAACATTTCATACAGATCTCCCTTGTAGAGTTGCTGTTAATATATGGAATTTTCTACTTGTTTCTAGTTCTTTTTGCATTCTGTTCGTATAGTTTTTTGCAATTTTGCTAATTTTGTGTTGTATTTTGGTTTTTTCTATATCTACAAAACACCAGGTAAATATATCCGAAATGCTTTTTTGAGCATGAAATTTTACACGGTATCAGCTTGCATTGGCTCAAAATATACACACTGTATTTAATTTAAAATACACAACAGATCAGAATATTTTAGACATATGCTGCTGACTTCCCTCCATCTCCAACTATTTTACTCCAGAACCAGTGATTTTCCCAGAGTAGATATATTTCCTCGATCGGCACTTGTTTCGTTTCAGGTAAGAGGAAGTAGATGAATAAGCTCATGATAAAAATCAATGCACCAAACAGCAAGAAAATTCCATATTTAAGGTGGCAAAGTGACACGAGGAAGCACTGTGCAACCAAAGCAGTGAATACCATGTTTACACATACCACCATACTCTGGCCAGCTGATCGCGTCTCCAGAGGGAAGATCTCACTCGGAACTAGCCACCCAAGAGGACCCCAAGAGCGTCCATACGCCAAGACGAACAAGCAAATGACAATCACAAGGAAGATACCGGTTCCTTTCGGGATTGGTTTCCCATCTCCAAATTCCAGGGCCAAAGTTATGGCAACAGCTACCTGCAAACAGAACAACAATCAGGTCTGCAAACAGGGTTGGTGTTTAAAAGCCGAACATGAGAAGTCTACCATGACAAAGCACATTTCAGCTCCAGCTTCCAGAAAGAAAGCTCTCCTGCCAAATTTATCGACGAAACTCATCGAAATCAATGCACCAACAACAAGTGCAGCATTGGTGATCACTGATGAATACAGAGCAGCATCATTACTAAATCCCAAACTCTGAAATATAACAGGAGCATAGAACAGTATAGAGTTATTTCCAGTTAGTTGTTGAAATGCAGGAATCCCCAGAGCCCCGATAACCAATTGCGGCCGATTTTTACGCTTAAGAAGATTCTTGAAAGGATGTTTTATAGCTCTTGCAGCATTACTTGCATCAACAAGATCATCAAATTCTGCATCAACTTGTGTAGTTCCTCTAACTTTTTCTAATATTCTTCTTCCTTCTTCTAATCTACCTTGTTCAATGAGACTATTTGGTGTTTCGGGAAGGAAAAGACCTCCTACAAACATTACAGTTGCAGGAAGAGTAGCTAATCCTAGAGACAATCTCCATCCCCATGGATGAATCTTTTCCGTTCCATAATTTATAAAGTTAGCTACCAAAATTCCTAAACAGGTTGTTAGTTGAAACAGTTGATTGACTGCTCCTCTCACTTTTGCTGGAGCCATTTCTGATAGATACAAAGGAACTGCCTGGTTCCCAAATCCAATTCCACCACCAAGAAAACATCTTCCTATGATCAACATTGCAATGTTCTTTGCAAATGCATTGACAAGAGCTCCTATAAAGAAGCTGATCGATCCGACAAGGATACTGATTCTCCGACCTCTGGTTCGAGTTACATAGGAAGCTCCAAAGGTTGCAAGAAGAGCAGCAAAATACAGGGAAGAAGTAAAAAGTGTCAAAATTTGGTTATCATATTTACAGTAATCTGTTTCATGAAGATGTGCATGTTTCTTTTTATACACAGTTGGGAAAAATTCTAGCAAGAAATCATCCATGGAAGTAACTCCACCTGCAAATTCAAAAAATAAAATCAACATTATCAAGCTGAGCTATGCTCGGTAACAGTTTTTTAAAGATTTTGTAAATAACTATTAAAAATGGTTAAACGCAATTCAAATAACTAATTTATCAGCAGCCCCAACCCCAAGAACAAGGGAAAAGAAAAACAAATTATATAATTATTTATATACCTGAAACACCAAGATCATACCCAAAAAGGGCTCCTCCTGAAGCTGCAATAATGCAAGCAAAAATAAAATACCCAGTAATTTTATGTTCATAAAGATGAGCTCTTTTAGTATTTGCTGCATCTGAAAATCCTCCACCTGCCATATTATTCTGCTACTTTGCTTATTATTATATGAAACAGTAATCACTAACAAATTAAATCAATATAGATATAATAATTTTTTGCAGTTAAAAAGAAAATTTAGAAAGTTAGGAATGTGTAGTAAGCTAAATGTTGTTTTGTTTTAGGAAGATTATATAATAATAATATTATAATGACAAGAAAGAAATTTTCTTTATTAGCCAAAATTAGCATCAAATCAAACATCCTAAGAGCGAGTCAATTGGTATTATTATTATTATTACAAAAATATAATGTCTTGGTGCCATGTTTTGTGGTCTGTCTTTACAAGCTAGATTTTGATGTGGATTATGGATATTGATCCAATTCTTTTTTTAGAATTTTATTTTATCTTGTTCAACATTAATGTTAATTTGTTGTCCACAAATTCCCCAAAAAAAAAAAAAAAAAAAAACTATAATGTGGCACTATAAAAGCTTGTGTTTTATAGGAGTTTTCCAAATATTAATAATATTTTGATTAAACTAATCTAACTAGTTGTGGATCTAGATTTTCAAACTGGTAATAGTTAATACTTGGTTGGAATTAAACCCAAACGCTTTTTGATTTTGTTTAATTTATATAAACCAAAACTTAGCGTAGGTTTTGACACCAATATATATCATTTTTATTGTACATATATTAAATTATAAATTTAAAATATGTAAGTAAAATATAATATAATCTAAAAATTATTATGTCCGTTCAATTTAACTTGTACTAAAAAAAATAAAATTGAATATTTTATAAATTTTGCTATTATCATTAACTATGTTCGGATGGGATCTATTTGCAATTCGCGAAATAATAGACTACGAGATATTGAAAACGAGAATTTTACTCGCAGCATAAGTTGTGATTCTCTAAAACTCTTAATTGCTTTATCTTAGCTTTCTTGATACTAAAGAATTAATCCGACGGCTGTAACTTAAGGATACAATTATTTTAACCCTAACTCAAACCAACGATTTGATTAGGGTTGAATCGTTATATTTTACTCTTCTTAACCTACCTCCTCCTTCTTCTTCTTCTTCTTTACTTTCTTCCACCATGGAAGAAGGTGGAGAAGAATACCCACAAGAAAACAGAGAAATTGTAGAAGCAGCCCTCGGCCTTGTTTGTTTGAAATACATTAAATTCGAAAATGTATCAAGAATTCATAAAAGGGGTCATGAAGGCCGAGCAGGTGAAATCCCTAATTTCATTAATGAGGTTGAAAAATCCTCAATAATTCGTTTATTCCCCACCCTAAATGGGTTAATTGGAGAATGCAGTAAACCCGTTGAAAAGCAACTGACAGCAAGTGATGCGAGACAACAACAATGTAGGCTTTTACTGAACAAAGGAGGTGCGAAGGAATGTCTTTTGCCATTGTTGAATGAAGATGAAGCTATTGTTAAAGGAATTGACGTAACAGTTTATGATTCTGCAGGAAGGTCATTTAATATGGTATTCAAGAAATGGCTTCCCGATTTTCATGTTCTAGCTGGAAGTGGTTGGCTAAATTTTTTAAAAAAACATGATTTGAAGGAGGCGCGAGATACTGTCTCTCTTTGGATGTTCAGAAATCTTGAAACTAGAAAGCCTTGTTTTGCCATTTTTTGCAAGAGCTTACAGGAGATTGCATCATTTGTCGCTTAGAAAAGTATGGAGCAAGGTTGAAGACTGGTTTACAATTTTGCTAATTTCATTAGGAAATTTTTATTATATATGTTTGGTAAGCTAGATTTAGTTAGGGTAATTAATGGAATAGATTGATTTGGTAATTAGGAAGTTAAAATAGCAAAATTCCTTTTGTAGGAAACATGAAATGTTGATATTTTTGTGGGGATTCTATAATCACGTTATGCTACGGGTATGCCTTGGAAGTAAGTAAATTTTTGTCCATGGCTATAGTCAATAATATATAAATGCCAATAGCTTTAAATTCTTGCTATTTTTTCAATATTTATTGCTAATTAGCGACAAATATTTTGTCGCTATTTGCATCACTGCTTAGCGACAACTTGTTCTGTCACTGGTTCCATCCCTAAATTTTCAAGTCTTTTGCCAAAAATCCCGCTATTTTTTAATTTTGATGACAATTTTATTGCTAATCAGTGATGCATGTCGCTAATCTAGTGCCCATGTGTCGAGGAAAAATAGCAACGCAATCAGCGCTATAGAACTTGTGTCACTAATTAGTAACACATTCAGTGACTCTATTTCCTGTTTCGTTGTTTAGCTACATAATTAGCGACCGATCAACGATGAAGTTTTTTATTTCGAGCCAAAATACAAATAGCGACATAGTTCTCACTGATTATGTTTCTCACTGATTATTGTCGCTAATATTCAATACATAAATTTTGCGTCGTTGATTGTATCGCTGATAGCATTTTTTAGTGTAAATTTGTATTTTATTTTTTTAAATATAATTTGCAATTGTTTTTTGGTTTTGCTGATTTTCTGCAACTGTACGCATGATTCAGTAAAAAATAATATTACAGTGAAGCTGAGCTTGGAGGCTTGAAGTGAGCAAAAGAGCTTGAAGGGCGAACAAAAGCAAGAAAAATTACAACTTAAACACAGTATAATAATTTTTTGTACCAAAGCAAATGGTGAAGAACTGGATTCATGCTATTTAGAAGTGGTTGGTCAAAATTTATCAAGAAACATAAGTTGAAGGTGGGAGATTTTGTCACTCGTTGGATGTTGAGAAATCTTTAAACTACAAAGCTTTGTTTTGCAATGTGCTACAAGAGTTTGGAGGAGATTGAAACAATTGCTCAAAGATTTTTTGTAATGATATGATTAGTGTTTAGTTTAAGGGATAATTACAATTTACAAATTTGCTAATTTCATTAGGAAATTAAGTTAGTTTTTTATATTACTATGTATTATATGATATAACAACTATCTTACATAGGAAGGAAGATGTGTTTCAACCATTATTAGATTGTCTTTTGAAACAATCATTCTTATATAATAGTAGATGAACCCGTAAGCCAGAGGTAATTAAGGTGATTAATGAAGTAGATTATTTCAATATAAAGATCAATAATAGTATGCCATATAATATAACAATAGTAATAATACTACTAAAATCGAGTTGTCCTGTTCTATCTAGAATCAGAAAAGGAACTATTGCTCTCATTTTGCAGAATATCAAACGATAGTGGAAAAATAATTGCACCATAAAGTTGAGGAGGAGGCATATGATTTTGAGGTTGAGGTGGTGGCAAATTTTGAGATGGATTCGAACCATAAATAGGACCATTAGGAATCATAAAATTGTAGTAATTATTTTCACCTTGAACCGGACCATTATAACTGTAACTAGGAGGAGCAAGTTGTGGATCTTGATTTGGATGTGGGTTTTGATTTGGAGCATCCATGAGAACAGTCGGAGCAGAAGGAAAAAAGTCTCGAAGTGGGGTTTGATTTGGAGGATCAATGTAAGTAGGAGGTTCACAGGTCAAAAAATTACGAAATAAGTGCCGGTTTGGATCTTGGTTTGCCATTGTTGAAAAATAATACTGCTAGTATGTATATGGTTTTAACGATGATGATAATATAGTTAGAAGTTGTTCAATTTTAATGCCTTTATATAGAGTTATGGAGTATTTGTATATAGGCAATTTTTTCTTTTCAACTGTATAGGAAATTAATATTAACATATATACGTATTGTGCCAAAAGGGAATTTATTTAGAAAGGGAAATTAATTACTAACCTAAGAACAGAAACTTAAAACATTGTTACTTTTGTAATAAATTTTAAATATTATTATTTTTTTGTCTTGTAGGTATATGACATTAATATAACTTTTTTGTAGGGTTGACTTGTGTTATATTGTCGATATTATAATTTTATTAATTTGATTAATTATATATTGATAATAATAAAATTTATAAAAAATAATAAAGTATTATTTGATACTATTAATTATATTATGAATAAAGAAACTATAAAGATTGACAAACTTCAAATTTTTAAGATGTAGTTTTACTTTTATGTTAATATTTTTCATTTTATTTTTTTAAAAAAAACCTTAATAAATTTTGTATAATCATGAACGTATGTGTTGGTGGATCTAATTTTTTTCTGGTGTATGTTGCATGTGTTAATTCATTTTATATTTTTATTATTGATGCTATAATTAATTTGATTAAACACGAACTGAACCAACCAATCGATTAACTACGATTTCGGTTCAGTTTGACTTATCGGTTAAAATTTATTTATGCTAATATCATAAATCCACTATTACTCTAATAATTTGTCATTGATCCACTTTGTACCATCATTAACTGAGAATTTAACTTATATATTTAGGCTAACTAAGTCCAGTCAAAGAGTCACCATAAGTCATTATCTACACAGTTTTTGCAGTTTTACTAGTAAAAAAAAGCTCCGTAGTTGCATGTCTCAGAATTAGGTGAGAGCAAATTTCGGTAATTTCCGAACTGAAAATTAGTAACGGTAATTTACTGATCGGTAATCGGTAATAACCGTCGGTATTCGGTAGCGGTTTCGGTAGGGGAGTTTGTAATTTTCGGTAAAAAAAAATTACCGAATTCGTACTCTTCAAAACTACGTCGTTTTGTGTTACTATATATATATATATATCATTCAGTGATCGGTAACGTTCTGAAATTAAATAGTTTTCGCAGATTCGGTAATCGGTAAATTACCGTTGGTAATCGGTATCGGTAATGGTAGTGGTAAAAAATTTATCGGTTAACCGATTACCAACCGTTCGGTAACGATTACCAATTGCTCACCCATACCCAAAGTAACACAATAAATTAATGTCTTAATCTTAGACCAAAGAATCGATCATAAACTAAAAAAACATGCAATCAACAAGGAAATAAGCGACTAAATGGCGACGCATTTAGCGAGAAAATTGTGGGTCCTTGGTGAAGTCTAGGTCGCTACCCAAACAGAGAGAACTCAGCAACGAAAATAACGACAGAAATAGCGAAGAAATAACTACACTTAAATTTGACCTATATTAGTATATTCAAATTTGTTGCTAGTTAGCTTATTTTTTCCCTGATCTTGTCGCCAAGAAAGTATATTTCACCATATTTGTCGCCAAATGCCTTGCACTGTTGTCATTGTTTTCTAAATATAATTCTATTTCCTCTTTTTTCACTTGTTCAAAACTAATATTAATAACTAGTTCAAATATACATCAAATATAACAACAATTTCCAATAATCATCATTTTCATTACAATAATAACAAAAGAATACAAAATTCCTAAAGTACCTTGGTGAAAGTACTAATCCACAAAACAAGTTCAATATAAAATTTTACTAAGTGTCTAAGCAAGCATATTAAAACATTAAAATTTTATAATCCTACATGTAAAACATTAGCACAGAAACAAACCCTACTCAAGGTTCTTGCAAGTCCTCGACTCCTCATCATCTTCCTCATGTGTTGGAGCAAGAGCAGTAGTAGCATTAATTTCACTTATCTCAAGGAACGAGCCTGCATATTAGATTGCGTTGAGTTATGCTATAATGTCTCTTGCCAAGCTCATTTACAATCTTCTTTCATGGTCTGCAACTTGATTTTCATGAGGTTCTTGTATTGTCAATGCTGGGAATGGAAATAAACCAATAAAATATAATAATTGCCATCATCCATTGGGCTAATTTCCAAAGTCACAAATCATGGCTCACCATCCAAGACAAGCAAAAGGGCAAATATTATTACTAGGCACACCTCATAAGCCAAGCAAAATACATCGAAATATTCAGTATCCACTATTTTCAAAGTGCAGTTTCTATGTTTCTCTTAGAGTAGAGGGGCATTATTAAGCACTTACAACTTTCATTGGAACCTGAAGAGCATTTTCAGTAAGTTGATGACCAAGCTTTTGCTTGTGTAACTGCATATTCAGTTTCTGCACAGAAGGAGAGAAGAAGAAGAAAATTATTAAATCAAGTACAACAAACAACTGACACTGTTGATTGTGAATACTTCCACAAAAAGCATACGATCAACAGATTCCATGAAAGTTGTCAAGGCTTCATTGCATAGAGAACATAGAAAAGAGACTAGCCTATTCAAGCCGACTCGTCAGCCTCCAATCGTTGCTGAGAGAAGGCAGCCACCTGGTTCACCCTGCCTTCGCCGCAGAGTTTCACTTTGGCACCAGAGATGTAAGCCCTGCATAGCTATATAATGAATTACAATTACAATTGAGAATTAAGAATATGAATTGATATCAAAACGGAAAACAAATTAAAGTTTTAAGGAGGAAAACAAGTGTCTCTATGCAAAAGAGGACCTAATACATAATCATAACATTACATGTGGGTAAGAAAAGAAAGGGAATGAAAGTTTTGGGTAAGAATTAGAAATAAAGAAGAAATAAAGGAGAAGAGAGCAAATTAAACAAATTTGGCGAATTATGAAGGTAAGCGAGAGGCTAATCTAAACTTACACACATAAGCACACACGATTATCACATGCTCGAAAGAACAGAAAAAATAGGTGGTTTTGAACATTTCTTTCTCTAATCTAACTAGCTGTAGCTTACTCCAAAAACCTTGTATCGCTCTTTCTCTCTCTACAAGATTGACTCTCTTAGCCTCAGTTCTTCCTATCTTGATTCAGGTATTTCTTCCACTTGTTATCTTTAATCGAAATATGATATTTTTATGTGGTGTAGATTCTTTAATTTCTTTTCTTTTCTATGTTTATTGTTTGAAATCTGTTAGAATTTGGTGGTGATTTTATGTTTCTGTAACTGTTATTGAATGTTTCTTTATTTGAATTTAATTCGGAGGTGATTCGGGTCAGAAATGTATTGCTTGTAGATGTGATTTTGATGGGTAATTTTCAATTCTTTGTATTTTGGACTTGCATGCTTAACTTGATGGTGGGTTAGATTTGATTATCCTTATAGTGTCCGAGAAGCAAATAAAAGGAAGATTATGGTGAATAGATCTATGGCTATTATGTGTTTGTTCACTAGCTAAGTATATATGGGTATGCTGTTCTTGAATTTTGGGAATTTTGGGATTTGAGCTGTGTGTTTTGTTACTGTTCTTAGTCATGGTTTTGCATTTCAAAGAAAATTGTCTCTTTCAATTTGGTCATTATATCTATTTTTTGTCAGTGAGCTTATGTTTGATTTTAGGCATTTTAGGTTTTGACTCGTAGCTTCAACAAGGTTAGTGATGCTTTGTTCTACCAAAACTGTTATCATTGTTTTCTTCATATGTGGATGGGTTTCAAATTGAATTATAAATTGCTATTTGCAGCATCTGTGTGCTATTTGCAGCATCTGTGTGCTGTTTGCAAACTTGAATGAGAAAACTGCGAATAGATTTCATTTTCATCATACCATAATTATTCCTTTTAATGATGCGAAAAGAAAATTATGCAGGTAGTCGGGCTCTGTGTGGGTGAATTGAATTGTGTAGCATATAGACTGGGTTTGTCTCACTTTCTTAAGTTGATCGACTTTTGCCTCTTGACCTATGAGCAATGTGGTTGGGCATATAGGGAAATGAGAGGACTGTAAAGGATCCTACTTGTCTAGGTTTACTACTATTAACAGCCAACATGGAGGATGACAATGACCTTGAGCTTAGCCTCGGTCTTGGTTGTGGAGGATCATCTACAAAACCTAAGGGCAAAAATGGATCATCTTCTGATACAAGATTGGAAGAAGGTGATAGAAGCAACAAAATGGTGGATGACTTCAGAAACTTCTTTCATGCTTCTTCCCAAAAACAAGATTCGAGTATTGGGTCACAAATGAGCGATACAGCAAAACCTCAGGAAAACTTCTTTAGTGACCTGTCCAAAGCTAATGCAGATGCAGATGCTTCTGTCAATTTGCAAAATAGGGGACTGTGGGCTTCAAGCAGCAATAGACTTGCTGAGGTTGATGAAGAGAAAAGGCAAGATGCTGGTAACAAACGTAAACTGTTGTCTGATGAAATAAATAATCAGAAGAAGCAAGAAAGAGATGCTCATCGTTCTGATGTACATGAAAAGAAAACGTCACATATTTCCATAACGACAGAAGATGGCTCGACCGCTGATAATGAAGATGTGGCAGAGTCTGAAGTAGATGGTTCAACATCGAGGGTGATCTCTCATCATGATGTTGGCTCCAAGCGTTTTCTTGGCATTGGCGGTCCTTCCGGGGCTCCAAAGGAATTCCGTGGGTTTTCAGATTCTGGTGTCATTGACTTACAAGGGCAAAGGAGAACAAATGGTTCATCAGAAACTGAAATTAAGCATGGAAACTTGAATTATGGAGTCCCTTTCTCTATCCGACCAGCAAACATCATGAATGTGCCATGCTCATTTCCTGTCAAAGACTCAAACTCCATTGGTGTTCCCACCACTTCAGGTCCTTCTTTGCCAGGAATGATGCAGGTGATACCCACTTCAAATGTTGAGCAGCAAACAGGAACCCAGTCTGCAACTCCTGGAAATATGCCAGTAACATTTGGCTATTCACCTGTACAGCTTCCAAAATTGGACAAGGATAATTCATGGGGCATGATGTCTCATCTTCAACAGTTCCACCCTTCCTATTCTGGCAGAGATCCATTAAACTCAGATAAGCCAAATGATGGGTTGAAGATTGTTCCAGGTAATCTTTTCTCTATTTTAGCTGCCTTTAAATTGTCTGTAGACTACCTTGAGTAAATGAATGGTTGAATGTCTAGTAGATTTTGGACACCTCATCTCTTACATCTTAGAAAGATAGATGGTGATAGCTCAGTGAAACAAACTGTTTCATAAGTAGAGTGCTAGATGCATCTAGAGAGAGTCCAAAGCCTCTATTAGTTTATCGGGTGATCAGGGGGAACTTTTTTTTTTGTTGTACTTACAATAGCAATTGATTTTTCTTTTTTGGAGAACTAAACTTTTCTAATAGTTTCTTTTTTCCCCTGGGATTATCCCTGTTATGCTCATTGGTTGTTACAGATTCTGGCTATAATGTTATTAAAGATGTGTACTTTAGTGACACATTGAGTATCAATATTTACATTTTTGGTTCACTTTTCAGTTGAATTTCACAATTTGATTTCACTAGCTTATCATCCAATTCCAAATTTAACTTGGCATTTTGTGTGTGGCAGGTATGCAAGTGATACCCCAAAACACATCTGAAGCTAACCTATACGATGGAAGGGCCTTAGACCGAGTTAAAGGTGATGACAAACACCATGTTGCAGAAGAAGGCTCATCCTCACATACTGAAGATGTGAAGGTAAGCAACGCGAGCCTTAGGGCAAAGGATGCATCTGGGCCATCAACAGCAGAAGGTTTATCTCTTGATTTTTCTGCCATAAAGCCAGGTATTGCATCAGAATTGAAATTCGGGGGTTGTGGATCCTATCCAAATTTACCATGGGTCTCAACCACGGGTTCTGGCCCAAATGCCAGAACAATTTCTGGCGTAACTTATATATACAGTGCAAATCAAATCAGAATTGTGTGTGCTTGCCATGGTTCCCACATGTCCCCTGAGGAATTCATTAGGCATGCAAGTGAAGAGAATGTTAATCCAGAAAATGGCAGTGGTTTAGCCTCATTTACAAGCACTAATCCGGCTGCATCTGCTCAGAGCTAAAAAAGCTGCCATCTTTTTCCAGCAGGAACAATAGTTATCGGCATCTTGTAAACTAATACCGTTTTATGGTTGACCTTATATATACACCATCTAAGATCTCCTTAGTTTTTGTTGTTCTGTTTGCTCTGACGTTTACACGATGCTGCGATATCAAATATTGCATTTGTATGTAATAATGTGTTAGCTGCTATAAATTTGTTTCATATTACTGTTAATGTTTAAGCGAGCATTCAATCTGAAATTGAAGTCTCTTTACTTTTGAAGAAATTGAATCATGTCTGGTTATCTTTTTCTTATGGGTTATTATTTTAATGAATGCTTTGGGGGAAAAATTCATGAATCATGAAACATGGAAGGTATCTGTAGATGATGTTGGTTAGTTTTTTAGGTTCCTGTACAAACCTTGACAGTTTTTCATGTCTTATGGCATGTTTGAGAATTTTGGTTGACCTTTAAAATCTTATGTCAATCCTACCAAAAGTTTATGATAAAATAGTGATTGGAGTATAACAAATCCTCACCTACTCCATACAATTATGTTATCAAATTGCCAAACAAAAATTTTGGTCAAATAATTTTAAAGCTTGTTTGTTTCTCCTATTGCTCTCGTATAAAATTATCTCTTATGATAATCTGGATTATGTCTTATGATAATCTGGATTATGGTTAATGTCTCATATAATACAGAGAAAAATATAAATATTAATGTCTACTCTAATATTATTATTTTTAATAATCCTTGTTAAATTGATGATGTTTTTATGTGATAGAGTTGAGGAAATAAAATATTATATATGAACAATTTACGTATAAAAATTCAGAAACAATTACTTGTTAAATAAAATATTAGTTGGATAAACATGCAGAGATGATGCTTGAAGAGTCTCAGCTCTTACGTCAATGCAATGGTTGCTAATATACAATTGTAGCAACCATTTTCCACCCTCGATTTAGCCACCCTTAAATATGTAATTAAATTAATTAAAATTACATTAGGACACATTAATTAAATATAATGTGACGCATAGGGGTAACTAAAAGACATATATATATTTTTCAATTCTGAAATTATTTTTTAAATTAGATTTATACCAACTTTTTGTAGACAATTTTTTTTAATACAATCTAAGAAAATTATACTAATTTCAATTCAAAATCGATTGCATGGTAATCTATTCTCCTGATTTGATATATAATTGGGAATAAATATATTTTTTTTATATTATTCCAATTCAACAGATAAACTGTCTTATTCTTAATGTTTCAAGAAAATGTTTTTGTACTTCACTATTAAATTTCCCATCATACAAGGTAAGGTAGAGGTGGTCACGGACCGGGTCGGTCCAGGCCGCGGTCCGCCCACGGTTTGGGGCGTACTAAACTGTAACCAGCCCATTAATACCGCCAGTTTGAGGACAGTTCGGGAACGGTTAACCGGCTGTTCGAAAACGGTTCACAATTTATAACGGTTATGGTTCGAAATTTCTTTGAACTTGGACCGGTCCGCTAACCGAACGGTTTCGATTCCAGTTTAGAGCAAGTCGGGCCAATTTTTTCACGAGCCGAGTGAGGCGGGCCCTGCAGGCCAACCCGGACATAGCCGCATCTAATACAAGGAATAGTTAATAGTACAAAAATAATTGTCCTTCACAAAATCAAAATAATAATAGTATAAAATAAATAATTGATAAAATTTGGTTGATTGAATTTTTTTCTTTTCCTTCATGATTAAGGACATATATGCTTTTCCCTTTATTTTTTTCTTGTCTGTACATATAAATTAAAATTAAAATAATAGACAAAGAAGATGACACTTTGGCTTTTCCTAGGCAACATGATTGAACATTTTAAAAAGGAAATTAATTAATTAATTAATTAATCTTTTTCTTTTTTAGAAAATAAATAAAACCTTAAAGTTTACTGTAGATAGTTCTAATACATTCATAGATTGCTTTCTTAATTTCTTAGGATTGCATTTCTTTAGCTGTTTTTTTAAGCAACATTTAAATTAGTGTTTATAAAATGTTAAATATTAAAAATGATTGAAATTAAACTTAATTTATTAGTTTTTTTTTTTTTTACAATAAAACGCAATCTTAACATATATTTTATAAATTAGAAGTCAAATATAGTTTAAATGTATGTTCGGTAAAATTAGTTATTTGGACAACCTTTTAATTATCAACAAGCAGTGATTTTTTTTTTTTTTTAAAAGCAGTGAATTTCATGAAAATAAATTTATATTTAATTCCTATTCAAGAAATTTAAACTGAGTAATTTTTTTCTGAAAGTAAATAATCGACGTATATGTATATATACAATATTTTTTCTCACAAATTTCTGTTGTCTCTGTTCAATAATCAGAAAAAGTTAGCACATTTCAAGAACTAAGAACTAAAGCTAAGTGGAAATTCAAAAGAAAATTAAAAAAAAAAAAAACAGAAAAATAAATATTTCTACACATCTAATTCTTGTATTTTGTTCTTATTCTGATTAGTCTGTTGTTGAGATCTTCTTTCTCTATTAACAAACCATTCAACTGTTCTTCTTGCAATTGGCAACCAAAGCTTCCTCTGTTTTTCTTCATTTTGATTTTGATTTTGATTATTATTATTATTACTATTATTATTATTATTTCCTCCTGAATAATACGACTCCAAAATTGTATTTTTAAATCTTGAAAAACCAGTAATTTCAGAAATTGATCTTCTTCCACCTGATGCTGAATATTCATTCATAATACTTGCAGAAGAAGAAGAAGGACCTTTTTCCTTTGAAGCTGAAGATGAACAATGGTCATTATTGTAATTATACTTACTTACCTTGCTTTCAAACAATCTCTTAATCTCCATTTCTTCTTTAATCTTCAGTATCTTCTTGTTATCATCTTCTTCTTCATCTTCTCTTCCATTAATGAATTGCTGATTGTTCAAATCCAGACCAGAAGAAGAAAACCTATTGCTTGAAATATCTTGAAGCATTTCAGATTTCAAAGACATCAAATCGGAAGAAGAAACATTGCTCCACCGATTCTTAAACACAAAATCAGAAACAATAATTTTGTGATTAAACTTATGCAGATCATTCGCAGCTTCATCTTCTCGAATCAGAATCGCTTCTTCTTCTTCGTCTCCGTCTTTTTCACTTTTTACAGATTTCCTAAAACTGCCTCCAATGCTAAATCTCGAAGAAGAAGAAGATACGACTTGTTGTCGATTACTCTCTTCTCTTTGAACAATCAGCTCTATATTAGATTCGTCTCTTCCGATGAATCTCATACTACTTGAATATGTAAAAATTGCAGGATCTTCAGCGCTAATTTTACATCTGCAAAGAGGACAACTAGAATGCCTTTCGAGCCATTGATCAACGCATTTAATATGAAAAGCGTGTTTACATTTTGGTAATAATCGAAGAAATTCTATATCTTCAAATTTCGATAAACAAACAGCGCATTCAAGTCCTTCTTTAGATCCTTTCAATGAAGAGAATCTAAAAAAAGGAAGAGATTCTATTACAGTTTTGTCAATTCCTGAATATCTTGATCCTGATCTGATTAACGCAGGATTATTTCTGAAATCAGCTTGAATTGAAGAAGAAGTACTTCTATGGCAGAATTTTGCATAAATAAGAAGAATAAATGTAAGTGAAAACATTACACATAGAATTCCTATAACAATTGCTAAGCTTGGTTGAAAATTTGCAGAAGCATCTCCTTCATCTCCTACTGATTGTGATTTAACAGGGATGATTAAGAAAAGAAGAAGAAGCAGAAGAAGAAATTGTAAGTTCAAACCAATCATTTTTGAATAAATTAAAAGGATTGAGACAGAATTTAATTTCAATAATATGCAGAAAGCATTGTGCAGGAAGAATTTGTATATTAATATGGGTTTTGAGTTGTTTGGACAGGTTTTAATGTTTAAGTCAATGGAAGGAAATGGGTGAAGAGAATTGGGATTTAAGAAGGGTTACCCTTTAAATATTTGCATCTTCTTCTCAATTTGAATAAGGTATCTATCTGTTTTTGGTAGTTTTTATGATATCATTTGATTAGGTTCATAATTTTGTCTGTTCAAATCTGATAAATATTTAATTCTATTTTAGAGCAAGTGTTTTATTATTATTATTATTATTATTATTATTATTATTATTATTATTATTATTATTATTATTATTATTATTATTATTATTATTATTATTATTAAGGGAGGCTTAAGTGTTCGTTTGAGTATTTTTTAATTTAAAAGCTAATTAATTATCAATTTATGTAATTTTACTTTTAAATTATTTTAATAAGTGACTTATTTATTTATTTATTTAATAAGTAATTTTTAGAAAACCAAAATGAGACAAGTGCAAATAATGTCAAAAGACTTAACTTCTTACAAAACTTTGCTTCACACTCGGTTGCCTTATAAAAAACTATTTTAAATTATTGAAATGTTGGAGATCTAACGTCTTAGTTTTTGTCTTTTGGTGAATTCTTTTTGTCAAATTGTGAGTATTCAAATCATATATTAGTCATAATTCATTTTGAAATCAAATATTATGTTTTGATGTCTAAAATAATATAATCAATATAATCGGTTTAAAAAATTCAAAAAAATTAATATGCATCTAGGTTAGTTTAATTCGAGTAAGGAATTGAAAATTTTGGACCGACAATTTGTGATAAGTTTATTGCAATGTTACATTAGAGAGTTTGTTTGACAGTCTAATGATTTAATGTTTATTTGACAGTCTAATGGTCTAATATGTGACCAATAATACATCTTATTATTGAGTTAGTGGGTAACTCAAAAGATACAATCAAGATCTTTAAACTTCGACTTAAGCTTAACACATTTATTAAATAATCACTAAAATTAATCTTGTTTACTATTAAATCTGAATTTAAACAATTTTTTGCTAAACATTGAAAATCCTACGAATAATTTGGCTCCTTTACTATTCTGGTTGGAACACAAATCATGGAAATAGTGATTACGTGACAATGTGCAGGCTAAGTTATGCATTAAAATGGTAAGAATCATCCAAAATTCAAAATTGGAAGGTTACTTATATGATTGTATCCTGACAAATTGAATACTATATTCACTAAAACTTTCTCTCTACATATAATATTTCATGCTACCTTTTACTCTTTTAATATTATTTTTCAATTTCCTTAATATGTCTTAAATAATTTAAATCTATGAGATTAATCAATTTTTTAAGCCGTCCACCAATAAATTCTTTTTTGTTGAATTATTAATTATTTAGTCAGCTAAAGAAGGCTAGTGGGCTACCTACTTTTATAATAATGATAGCAATTTTATCTATCACTTAGTAACTTATCTCATTTTACTAATAATTTGCTTTATTATGGATGATTCCAATTCCAAATGTATACTCTTAACAAACTTAAGATATCATCTTATAAACAATTATTAAAAAAATTAAAATTTATTCAAATAATTAAATATTACTTAAACAATGTTTTAACCCATTAAAATATTAAAAGCTTGTTGCATAACAAAATTTTAGTGGTAAGTTCATATGTAGGGTTAAAATCTTCAATCTTGAATGTTAAAAAATTTTGAATAAATAATAAATAATAGGTCATTTTCATATTGGGTGGTGAAGAGGTTATGTATAATACAAGTTAAAGTCAAAGTAAAGCTCCATAAGAAAATTAAGAAAGTCAATAAGTCTCCATTCTGCCTGAGAAAGCAGGCATATTCATAAATTTGAAAATTACCATTTTTTAAAATAATAACATCAATGGCAGGCTGCTGGATTTTTGGGTTATTTTAAAGTTCTCATAATTTAGTTTATTAATTCAAATTATGCTTTCATCAGCAATTTTAATATATGGTGACATAAATTGATAGTTATTTAATGAATTAAAATATAGTTACATAGACCATTCAATTTATTTTTATTTTATTTTATTACAATGTAATAATACGGTTATGAATCTTAATAGAAGATGCACACCATGTATAAGCTAGTGACGAGTGTACTTACGACTGATATTACAATTTGAATCTCTACATTCATTCTCAAATAAATAAATAAAAATAGATAAAATAGATAAATAAATATATGAATTAATCTAACAGTGTAAGAATATATATGAATTTTCTCCCTAGAAATAATGTTAGTATGTATCCATTTAAGTATATGAATTGAAATTTTATAGTGGGGTAAAAAAAATTCGTCTCTTTCCTTTTTTTTTTTTAATTAAATAATAAAAATAATATTACTAAGTAACCAATAATTTAAATAAAAATTCATTTTATTTATAATTATTTTAATTTTGTTAATATACCCTTAGTGTGAATCAGTTAGTATCCAGAAGAAAAACGCACTCAATAAGAGCCAATGAATTCAACAACTAATTGAAATAATTATCAATTGATGATTCAAAAATTGAACAAACGTTAAAATTCTAACTCTAACAATTGACACAAAACAATCATCAAATGCGTGGAAATGCAAAATTAAATACACATTAATATGGTAAAAATATATTGGATTTTATAAAATTAAATGATAAAATATTATTTAAATTGTGAATTTTTTGGAGTTAAAATTTATGATATTTAAAATAAATAAAAATTTTAATGACTCATTTGCATCCAAAAACAATGCATATAAGGTTAATCCTCACTATAATTCATGAAAGCAAACGAAAATGAAAAATGCCAATGCATAATTATTATAATTGTATATGTGAAAACAAGTTTTAACAATAATCATAAACGTGTTTCATAGCATTTTTCTTAAATATTAAGCTATAAGCTACTTTATTGTTTTTTTGGCCAATATAAGCTACTTTATTGACGTATATAAAAATTTGATTTGGTAAATATTTATATATACCTTTGTTTTACAGACATGGGAGAGGTGGTGGCGTGGCCAGCCTGAATCTATTGGCCCTTCAAGCTACAGCAAAAAAGTCAACGATGCCATTGCCAAGAGATTAATGTTGGGTTAAAGATGATAATTGTCATTTAAAACATAATATAAAATTATTTGCAATCGATAATACTAATTAGTTTTTAATATAATTTCTTTTAAAAAAAAAAATCAGTTTAATACTTGTTTGATAAGAATAAAAATTAAGAAATTCCTATAAAACAAGATATATATTATAAGCATTATGGGAAAATATATAAAAGACGGTAGTATTTCCTAAAAATTGCACATGCAACATTTGGCTTATATAAATAAAAGTCAAATAACGAAACCTATTTACACATAAATGGTAAGCTAACAGTTTTAGCCACCTGAAAACATCAGAAAACTACCTTACAACTGCTCCCATTTCAATTACTATAATATTGACGTAATAAATTGTAACTTTATCCATAAGATTATTTATTTATTCATCAATCAAATTCAAGCATCAATTTTCAATTTGCCTTAAAATGAGTTCAACATAATCTACATAAATTAGTAATTAAATACACTACTTTTCTCCTTTTTGTAGGTAATCATCTTTTAATAATCGAGATATATATATACACACACACTAGTTTACAAAGAGATTACAACCAATTTAAAAAGATTGTTTGAAAGTTCAGTCTACCTCAATAAACTCATTGTAAACAATGTGAATTTTCAGTTTATAATTAGAACGTATCATTTATTTGTATAAATAGAGAAAATCGTAGATCAAAAGGAAACATGGACGAGGAGATGGCGAGAAACTCAGTGGGAGTAGAAGCAAAACGACTAAGGATCCTTGAGTTTGCTCAACTTGTACCTTCATGATCCATGCAAATTAATGCCCCGACGTTGTGTCATGTGGTGCACTTAGATTCACCGTCCATTGGCTGGAGAAGAAGATACCTCCACTCACCAGCACATTACACCCAAAAACATGAAGCTTCAAATAAACTTTACGTTCTTTCTTGCACCTTGGCCAGATTCAACGCTGAGGAAAGTTTGTTGGATCTTTGATTGGAAGTTTCTGATTGGTTTCTTTATTTGAGTTTTTTATTAGTTTCATATACATTTTATAAATTTGTTGGAAACTTAATATCAAGTAGTTTGATTGAATGAAATTTCTTGCTAGTTTTATATACCTTTTATAAATGTGTTGTAAACTTATATTATATTAGCCAGGTAAATTATATTATACTAGAAAGGTTAACCGGCGGTTTGGCGGGCCAGTTCCGATTCATCTCCTCTTCGAACTGTGGTCCGGCGGACCACGGCCCGGAACCGGCCCGAATGTGGCCACCGCTATATGACTGTGCACTTGTGCTATAAATAGTAGAGAAATGAAAATCTATTTTATGCAAAAACATTAATATATTATATTAAACATCAGATTGAATAAAACCAAACAGTACTTTTCAATTTGTATGGAACCTTGTCAGTTGCTCCAATAATATTGGAGGATTAAACGTACAAAAATTTGGACTTTTCAAATAAAAAACCAATGTGTTGTTTTGTAGATTCACATGACAAATAGAATTATGCAATTTAACTCATCAATTTTCATCCAATTTTTAATTTTTTTTAATAACCATTTTAACATATCGAGTTGTTAAATTAACCTCATATCACTTGTAAATCAGACGTGTTTATTCATTTAATCGCTCATATACTCAAAAAATTAATTAAATTTTAAGGGTTAACTAATGTATTAGGTGAAAAAAAATTAGTTAGATATGATGTGGATGATTAGTTATATGGTTACGAATTAGTAGTACCATTTTTGTCCT
The DNA here is from genome assembly GCA_948099555.1 of Croton setiger. Classification (NCBI taxonomy): domain Eukaryota; kingdom Viridiplantae; phylum Streptophyta; class Magnoliopsida; order Malpighiales; family Euphorbiaceae; genus Croton; species Croton setiger. The sequence goes on from CANUEY010274000.1 coordinate 100,791, forward strand.
GAAGTGTGTCTAAAAAGTCATAAGAGGAAGTTTATAAAATTATAAAAAAAAAAAAAAAAAACAATTGATGTGGGAGCTAAATTGGAGAGCTTAGTGCTGGATGTGTTCAACGGGGCTTGTGCATACCTACGGATCCTATGAAAAACTTTTAAAACTTTTAATTTATACAATGTTTTTTTAAAGAACATAAACATAAAAAATTATATAAACATAATTACAATTTCATTACATTACGATATATTACATTCAAAAAAATTAATGCTAGCCGGTCAACTAGGTATTGTCCAATTAATTTGCCGAATAAAGACTAATTACCCAAGTTATGCAGTTCTATGTTTGTTCGGCTTATTGAGTTTGATATTCATTAATAATAACAAAAAATTAATTATTTCCTAACTAATTACATTAGGAAGTACCAAATATTACCTTAAAAACATTAATCTTCTTCTAAACCTAGAAAATCTAATACACTCTTGAAATTCAAACCATCAAGATTATGATTAGACCTTGCATTAAGATCCATAAAAGTATCTAACTCATCATCACCTTCTTCCTGCGTTGAAACAGGAATATTCCAAGTATATTCTCCATTAACCATTTTCATATTCTCAAACCCTTCATTAGATTGGTCAAACCCTAATAAAGAGGAATTCGAATTGTTATTTTCCAATAATAGAAAAAAATCATTTATATCCATACCCGTCAAAACATCCATGGAGTTTTCGTCTTCCTGCAACTTATTACTATCATCATTCGGATCTTCACCATATTTGATGGGTTGCATCGGATCCAACATTATAGCTTTAGTACATCGCACAGCTTTTGTCCTAAAAATTATGTTTGATTGATTTTGTGAAGACATATCTGTTTTTTCCTTCATTTTCTCTTGTTTGTTCATATTTAATATTTTAATTTTCTGCTCTTCTTCTACTTTCTTTCTTAAATTGCTATTCCAATAATTTTTAATATCATTGTCGGTCCGCCCTGGTAATCTTCCGGCAATGAGCGACCACCTGAAATCAACCAAGAATATTAAATAATATTTTTATTTATATTAAATATGAAAAAAAAACCTTGAAATATCTGGAGTACCTGTTTCCTAAGAGCTTATGCAATCTAATAATAAGCTCTTCTTCATCAACAGAAAAGCTACCCCTTTTAATGTCCGGCCTCAAATAATTCAACCATCGAAGTCTGCAACTCTTTCCGCATCGCTTCAATCCTACGACAAATAGAAGAAGAAAATAATCGAATTATTCATGAATTAATTGTTTTACAATTTGTAAACATAATTAATTAAAAGATTAAATACCAGCTTTGCGAGGAAGGTCTCTCCATTTGCCTTCACCATGGACTTTAATATAGCTAGTGAGAATTTTGTCTTCTCTGGCAGACCATGTGCCTCTGTTGAGTCCTTCTTTAGCACAACATGGCTTTCTTCCCATTTTTTTGCTCTCCTACTCTTTCACTTCTGCTGCTTTGCTCTTCACGGGACAATAAGCCTTTACTTATATATATGGCTCTTGATATATTTTTCAATTTGGACACGTGACTATTTTATTTTGTTTTTTACCATTTTACCCAAACAATTCTCAATCGTTCGTACTAAAAAAAAATTCATAAAATAATTATAATTCTCTTGAAAAAATAAACCTATTTATCAAAATTTATTCCCATTTTAAAACCAATTTAATGTTGGAATTTGATTAAATTAATGTATATTACATGCTAAAATAATCTACTTCTCCATACTATAATCCAATCAAAATCTTTTTATAAGCTGTTTTGTTTTTAAAGAACTATTTATAAGGTTCAAATAAATAAATCAGCTATTTATTTGTCACTTATTAATCAAAGTTAATAAGATTGTAACCTATTTTTAAACTAATACTTCATAAATCATAAATACTAATTGATTTATAGCTCTTGTTTTGATAAACACCTCTGTAAATTAGGACTCAATGTATAGTTATGCAAACGTGTTAAGTATTAAGAATAGGGGTTCAAACCATATTTATAAAATCGGATATATATGCAATTATTATTGATTATATTTTAGAAAGATCTTAAAATATTATTGAACAAAGTGTTACCATAAATATATATTATTTTTTTCGACAATGTGATAAATATGTATGGAAATACTATGAATAATCTCGAAAATTATTGAATTAAAGGGCTCCACAAAAATAAATGTAAAAAATATTTTTGGACCTCACCGTGAAAGAATTTAAATTTGCAAAAAAATAGGGCACGTACAAGCAAAAGCAACAACCATTCAACTCAAACAGTGTATGGGGAAGGAGGTCGACAATACATAGGGTGTTCACCTTTCAGGTTGGATCCAAACGAACCAAATGATCCGATATCCAAAAATGATGAAAAATAACAGACCGGACCGACCCCCTATTAACTATCGGGTGGATCTCGGGTTTTTGTAGTTTGGTCCAAGGTCGGATCAAGTTGACCCAACAGACCTATCAAATTAAGCAACAACAAATCACAAATTTGTAGCACATTAAAATAATAGTGAAGACTTGTAGAAAATATACGAATTAGCAAAAAATATCTAAGTGTTCTCATTCTCACCATTACATTTAAAAATTGCATTTCCAAACTAACCATAAGATTTGTAGCAATCAAATAAATTAATAACTCACATTAATAACATATATTTAAATAAAACTACTTTTTTTCGTTTTACATCAGAAGAAGAACGATACAAAGAATAGAAAAGACTCTGATGCTGGGAATGATCGACCTTGCTCAATTCCCTTCGCTAAACAATCGAAGAGGGAAGGTGAAATAGTTAAAAAACTGAAACAAACTCAGATGTTGCTTCTTCTTCTCTTCTTCGACAATTCTACTTCTTCTTGTCTTCTTCTCCTACTTCAGTTCAGCCGGCGTGGACTGAGAGGGTCGATCGGCGGTGGGTGAGTAGCGGCAAGGGCGGTAAATGCGGAAGCGAAGCTGCTTGCTTTGGGTTTTTCTTTTGATTTTTTGTATTTGAAATCGGAAGAACAAGTCGACATTAAGAAAGAAAAGAAGCGCATAACATAGATAAATGGTGGCTTTTAGAATTTTAGTCGGACTAGGTGAGTTCGGTCCAAGATCAGTTCAGGTTTTTAGAAACCTCGACTTTTTCCCATCTTGCAGCTTGACTCCAACCCTATTAACAGACCCAAAACCAACCTCAACCTTGACAAATCCAACGAGTTTGGTCCGGATTAATGGGTGTAGGTTTTTTGCACACCCCACGTACATTTACCAATTTGGCACACATTTTGGGGTGGAAAACAAAACACCAAATAGTTTGGACCTCGTACTCCAAACATCGTTACCTTTCATAGATAATATTAATATATATATTAAAACCAGCACAAACTTCAACACAAAACCAAGTATAACACTGCACTTAGAATTTATAGTTGTACGTTATAATTATAATAGAAAATTAAATTTTATAAATTATGATTTTTTTATGATAATTATAAAAAAAAAAATCTTTTCATATATATATCTCTTTATATAATGTTTAAAGATTTTTTTAAACGTGAGAGATTCGATCTCTAATATATTTATCTGAATCGTAAATACATTCGTCTATATTATATCTTGCGGTGCATTTAATATTTAAAATTAAATTATACGGAAAAAGCATTAGCTGAATTTAATATAAAATTACACCATGAATTAGAGTTGATAACATTTTCCCCCTATAAAGTGCACTTGAATCATTAATGAGTTGTCTTCCGATTGACGTGACATATAACCCAACCTTTGCTCGAAAATTGAATGATCGAAAGTGCAAAATGGGTGAAAGAATTGATTGGTAACATAATATTTACAACATTCTCAACTAAAGATTTTTCATATGAACATTTGTCTATTTCATTTATTATATTATAAAATATTTATTATATTGTAATATATTAAAACTCGATATAGAGAGTTTTTCAAATTTTAGCTCGAATTCGGATTAGATAAAACTTATAATTTAATGTTCAAAAATTGTATAGTTAAATCGAAAATATATGGAGAATGAAACACAAAAAATTGCAGCTTTTTAAGTTGAAGCAAATAGTAACATCTAACGCTCTTGGAGATAAAAGTGGCCACACTGGGCCACGGTTTATGAGACATATAAACCGTAACCGGCGGTTCAGGTTAAACTGGCAGTTCAACGGCGGATTAGAGACCGACGGTTTGAGGCGGTTAAACTGGCGGTTCGAAAACGGTTTGCGGAGGTTAAACCGGCGGTTTGATGACGGTTTGAGACAGTTTATCCACGGTTCACAGATTTTAACGGGTCCGGTTTCAAATTTACTCGAACCTGAACCAGTCCGTCCTCCGACCGATTCAAGTTACGGTTCACGCGGGCTCGGTTTGCTAATGGTTCGGACTGGTTCAGCCACGGACCGGTCCGTGTCCGTGTCTACTTGGAGATATGAATATTAGTTATAAACTCATTAAATAACCTTAGAATAAAGAAGGCGGCTGATTGCTGTTTTGTTTTGGCGGCATCCCCCAATTCATAGCTACCTTTCAATGATATATACTACCTTTTCTAAGAAATATATTGCCGGAGAGTAAAATTAGTCAAATAATAATTTAGATTATTTAATATTCTGTCTTCTCCCAAATACTTTATAAGGTTGATCTAAATAATTAGGTAGTCAAATATTAATAGTATTTTTTTTTTCTCTTGGAAACAATATGTATTGTACACCAATTTTTTCCTAAGTAATCAAATAATTTATCATATTCATGGAATATTTTTCGACATCAATCATTTTCAAAAAATAAAATTAAATTAATAAATCAAAAAAGGGGAGATGTTAAGTTTGATTTAAAAACCATATTTTTTCTTTCTCCTATATCACATGTTTATATATATTTTTTTAATTAATCAAAATATGATTGATGATATTGTTGGCAAATTGACAAAATAATACAATATTAAGAAGTGGTTATAAAAAAATTGGATACTGCATTTAGCATAAACTAATTGATTTTACCTAACAACCTAACGTATTAAAATGAAAAATAATATAGTGACAACATATTAAAATGAATTTATGATGAAGTGTATGAATATGTAGAAGAGTCCAACTCATTTTTAAAATTTAAGTTGACAGAACGAGAATTGCTTAGCCTTATATTTAATTGAAATTTTTTACTCCTAATCGATGTGATATTGCAAAAGAATTATGTTCTTTATTCATATTCGTATTTTCTAAATTGGAATTAATGACCTCTTTTATAACTTCTATTTCTTGTTCTTTTAAAAGAAATATATATATATATATATATATATATATATATATATATATATATATATATATATATATATATATAAAAACACACAAAAATTATTAAAAAAAAAAATAAAAATAAAAAAAAAATCTCTCACACAACGAACACAAGGAAACTA
>CANUEY010274085.1:0-42699 GCA_948099555.1 Croton setiger
AAAAAAAAAAAAAAAAAAAAAAAAAAAAAAAAAAAACCTACGTTTTGGGAGGAGAGAGTATAGTATAGTATTATATGAGATAATAATTCTACGATGGTAGATTATAATAATTTAACCTTATTATTTATGAATAATAAAGCTGCTGCAATGCCCATAAAGATGAGGACAATCCCTTCCTTCCATTTAATGTCTACCTCTCTTTTTTTTTAACTTATAATTAAATAGTACGACACTCCGTCTATTGTCGTTTCAGGTGTCCATTTTCAACCTTTTTTTTTTTTTTTTAATTTCTAATAATTAAATATTTAATTGGACAAATAACTCGGAGACGACGAGTGAGAGGTTCACACCCAACCTCCACTGAATACTGACCAACACAATTAAACGGGAAAATTGGGCTTTGTTAAGTTTTAAAGAGTTTATTGTGATTTATCCAATGGGCCGTAATTATTTGGGCTCTTTTATTAGATAAGGCTTCGTTGCGTTTCAGGCTATATTGGGTGGGTTCTTTTACCTTCTTTCGACTTGCTATTTGAGAGAATTATAAGATTGGCAAACTATTGTAACACTCCCAATATGTGCAATTATAGCATTTTAGTCCTTGCTATTTATAAGCATGATTTTGACAAAAAAAAAAAGTCAACAGCCATTAGCTCTCGCTGATTTAGGATTTAAAAAACAATATGATTGTTTATTTATTTCAAAAATTGAAGTAAACAAATCCTATTAATAAGATATGCTAATTAATAAAAATGTCTCCCATCATCACATATGATATGGGACCTAGTTTATTAATGAATCATGATGAATCAAATTAGTGCCCAAAAAAACATAAATCCACAAAAAAAAAATAATAATAAATAAAAATAAAGAAAAGTAAATGAATATTATTAATAATAAATAAAAAAGAAAGAAAAGTAAATGAATATTTTTATTTTTTAATTATTTTTTTTATAAGAAGTAGTTGAAGTGGTAAATATTATAGGTGAAACCCGTGAAAGAAAAAGTGAATTTATTAGTAATAATGCATCATTATTATTATGTACTAATATAATGCAGTCTTATCTTCATCTTCTTCCCTTAGTTTAATAAAAAACCTAAAATTTCTTTCTTTCTTTAGCCCTTTTCTTTATACCCATTTCCTCCTCTTTTTTGCTCTATATATTATCCAATTCAAAACCCAAATTTTAATTCAATTGTTTCCATTACCCATTTGTGTAAAGATTCAATCTTTGTATTTTTTTTTTCTTCTTTCAAAACAATTCTTGTTATTATTTACTTCTTGAATTGCCATAGAAACCAAGCTTTGTTGCAGATTTTAATGGAAAGTGGTCAAGTAGTCCATAAAAACTTGAAGGTGGAAACAGTAGAAGCAGAGGATAATAATGTTAATAATAAGTTTCAAATTATATCAGAAGCTAGTTTGTCTTCATTAACAAGACAACCTAGTATTACAAAGAACAACAATTGCTTATGTTCTCCGACATCTCATCCTGGTTCTTTCCGGTGTCGGCTTCATCGGACACCGTCCCTTCAACAGACCAAAAGTATTGACTCTACCTCTGGTTCAACCACTAATTAAGGTTATTGCCCTTATTGATGATCCTGCTGCTAATAACACAAGCTTATTAGATGAAGTTCATCATTAATGATTGCAATTTTAATTATTTGTATAATATTAATGCTGTTTTATATTATGTTTATTTCTTGTTTATATGTTGTTTCCTACGATTCTAGTTATAACAAGATTGTGTTTTTTTTTACAGTTTTTTATTACATCTACCTATGTATAATGAAGAGTGTAACTTATAAGTCAAATCAATCAATGGTTGAATGGATTTGTTAATGTTTTCAATCTCCATTGTCATAATTTCTTATCAGACAGAAGATTTAAGAAACAATTAAATTTACTAATGACAATTTAATATCACTTGACCATTGATTTGTTAAGGCATTAGAATTTAATGGAAAAATTGAAGAAGTTTGTTGGTTGAAATGGCATTCTTGTGAGTAAAATAAAAGGCAATTAATAGTCCAACCACATGGCTTTTGTAATCTGATAAATCTAAGAATCAAATGACTTATAAATGCAGAAGCTTTTCTCAACCAAACTCACCCATTTGTTGATTGACATGAACACATTTTAAGACTGAACCCTATCACCACATTCACATATTATTTATAGAAATTTTAAGTCATGCTTGCATCACACCCATTCATTTCAGATGTTAAATTAGATTTTCAGCACTTAAACCTGATATAATGACAAAAAAAATGCAATACATATTCTAATTTAGAGAGTCACCAATGGAAAAGTGGATTGCTCAAAATTAAATTCACAAAAAATGCAAATGTCTATTTCGTCCTCAATCTGACATGTCAATAAATATTATTTAAAAAATCTTCTATTTATAGAGGTTCTCTTAAACAAAATAGAAATTACTGGAAATAAATAATGTTACATTAGGGAGAAAACTTTTAAGATCAATTTCTACAAATAAAAATATCCAGTCACCTAATCATTCATACGTTCTATTTTAATGGATACATTAATCTTAATCCATATTACCGTTGAAAATGCTCTTAATTTTTTGTCGATTCAACTACATATAATGTTTAATTATTTAAATAACTTTTAAATATACTTTTTTAAAACTTTAATTTGGACTTATTAAATAACTCTTAGTTATACTTTTTTTTAAAACTTTGCTGCCAACGCAAAGCCAGATAATTTGAACTTATTTAATAAGTGAAGCATTCAAATGATAAAAAATTTTATCGAAGATATTAAAATCTCCCGTTCTTCATAGTAAATATTAAAAGATAAAATATAATTTAACTCACTAAAAATTATTTTACAATACTATAGAAGAAAAAAAAATTAGTGTTTTAATTAGTAAAAATTAGGGAAAATTTTTTTAGGTCTATGTATTTTATAAATCTTTTTATATTGTATCCGGCACACTATTTAGTCTCTCCAATTAAATTAGAGAAAAAAGATTGATATACCTTTCCGAAAAATTAAATTTTTAGTTCAATGCGTGTAGTGCAATATTAGGATTCGGTCCCTCTTTTACGTCCTTCTTACTGCCACTATCACCACTACTCCTCCACTCAATGCGAGCGCTCCTTACATTTACACCACATTACCACCACTACCACAGAATCATGAATGGCAAAAAAAAAAGGAAACGCAAACAATAATTTGCAAAAAACAGAGCAATTCAAGCATAATGTAAAGATGGAGAATTAGTCTTCTTCTTCCAATTCTTTCCACAAAAATACAACAACAATAATTGTTATAATTCGAAAAACTACCACCAACATTTTCTCTTACATGAAAAAGAATAAAATCTTGAGTTATAGAAAATAAAAACAAATATACAAATATTTTAAAACCAATAGGAATTAAGAACCTTATCTCCCGAAAAATCAAGTTAAAATGCGTAATTATTAGTGCCACCATATCACCACCACCACCTTCTCATATCCAAAACATAACAAAATAAAATACTAACCAACTGACCAAAAGAAGAACATCTGATGGTAGAAACCGATCACTTGTAAACCACACACAATAAATACATTTTCTATTTCTGACAAGAAATACTTATTTGTCGAAACATTGTCGGAAAAGTTTAAAATTTTAACCTACCTAACTTTTAGCGGCCAACGAATAACTACATATCTGGAGTCAAAATAAAGCTCTTAACCTATGAATTTAAAATTTTGTCTTATATTAGGCAACCGATTATGGGGGAGCAGTGGAATTCTTTAGTTTTTTCTTTTTATTTTTTGCTGTTGAGTCTCACAATTTTCAAGAAGTTTCCGATGACTATTGGTAGCATTTGTACAACATTCAATTTGTGTTTTTTTTTTCTTTAAATAATAATAATCAAAAGAATGATAATAGTAAAGGACTAAGAGGAAGAAAGAAAAAACAATGTGTCGGATATAATATGCAGAAACTTATAAATAATAATGACAAAATAGAGGAACCGAATCCTAATATCCTACAAAACGTAGGAACCTAAATATTTCTTTACCTCTATTCAACTAACGGAATGTTCCATAATATTCAACATTTTTTTGCCGGAATAACTAAATTGTGTGACAAATACAACATGCAGAGACTTATAAATAATAATTATAAAATAAAAGAACTGAGTACTAATATTGTACAAAACGCATGGAACTAAAAATTTTTTTACCTAAAAATTAATTAAAAAGTTATTTCCAACATAGCTTTGATGTAATCTCATTTTGCTTTTCTAAAAGTTTCATTAGATAGTATTAATTAGATAAGGTGTTAATGTTATGGTGAGTGATCAAGAAGCAGGTTATGTTTTTCTTTCTTTTGACTATAAGAAGAAGGTTATGTTAATTAGCTGCTAAATTTAAGGAAATAGACTTCTTAACAAATAAAGAAACATAATAGCTATACTTATTGTTTAAGTACAGTTTAAAAGGAGAAGAAAAACAAAGACAAGATATGTAGTTGTAAGTGGAAATGAGTGGCAAAGGTAAGAGACATGCAGGTGCTTGTAAACAGAACTTGTTTAAGAAAACTCATCATGACTATAATGGCTGCAATGATTATTATGACCACACTCACAATAATGCAACAAATATACATGGTATGAAGAAAAAGATTGGCCAATATTGGGTATTTGATGTAATATAATGTAATCGCGATTATGTTCGAAGATTACGATGCATAATGTATTTGAATATGGTAAATAAAATCTTATCTTTATTGGGTTTTTTGCATTTGGTCTCTTAGGATTCTCATGTGATGTAAATTCTTTATTTAATGTATAGAAATGCATATTTCATACACAGAAAGCATTTTCCTGACAAATGAGGGATCAAAATGAGGAAAAAGAAACACTGATGCTATGGAATTCCAATGACAGCAGAATTTGGTAGGTGAAAACAAAGAAGTAAGACAAAAATTCTGTAAATATAACAGAACTGTATGTAAAATACATGTCAGAAAGAAAAGAAAAGACTTAATATTGATGAGTAAGAGTAGCAGAGGATCCAGGGAAGATGAAGCAAAGAGACAAAGACAGGTGTTGTAGATTTCTAGACAAACACTAAGAATATTGGTCCCACATTTCAAGATTTACACCAGATAATCCTGTTTAATTCCCACATAGAGATCCACTTGGAGATTTTAATTCCTTCTTATTGTCCTGAAAATCTTGATTCTTTATTATATAATAATTAAATTACATCAACAATGCACATTAATAAAGATTCTTCTTTGATTTCAGCTAGAATTACAGGATGACCCAAAAAAGAAAAAAAAAGTGTATGACTTACACTTAGAAATTACCATCTATTGTTGGCTGGAAATGAACAAAATTACCATAACTTAATTCTTCTCAGGAACATTCTTGTTGATGGACAATAACTTGCTGAACATTCTTTTAGGCCGATTAGGAATTGCGCGAAACGCCTTAAATTTCGAAGAAGTTGTTCCATTAGATTGCATATCACTATCATCCAAGTAATCATCCTCTGCTAATTTCATTCTTAGAGTTGAAAGTTTTGATTTTGGAGATTTAAGACCTGAGACAGTACTCCATTGATCATCTGCAGGAATACTTGTTGTAGAGCTTAATGCTTGTGTAGGTCTTGATGGGTCAATGTTATGTGTAGCTAAAAGTGCCTTAAGGTTGCTAGGTAGCTCAGTGACTTTCCCACCAGCCATGGCTGCTCTAGCTTGCTCAAAGAACAGAACTTGAACCACTACCCTTAATGGAAGTAACTCATTTTGTGCAGCATGCATACAAGCTTCAACAGATAGTTTCTTACAGTCCAGGGGTCGACAGAGTCGTTTTCGTTCGCTCTTGTTTAGGTCTGGATGTGCCTGGATGATGTGAAAACAAGAAATTTAGACGGGTATTCGTTATATATATATTTTTCTTTTCATTCTTGTGAAGAAGAAAAAAATGAAATTTCAAGTTCATGTTCCATGATAGAAAGGGCCTGCTACAGTGTAAGAAACAAGATAATTCATTTTCACAAATATGGGATAATGAATTTTAGTCTTTCATACTAAATTGGTTAGGTCAGCCTAATCCTAACTGCCCATAAATTATGAATATGACAAGATCTTGAGGTCAATATAGTTGGTTATCTAACTGATAAAAATGGCGCCCACATCCTAGAATTTGATAGTGATATAAATCCTAACATTAAAAAAAAAAGTTTGTTTTTTTACCTTGAGATAAATGTCAATGGCTCTGTAAAGATCATCATGATCAAGTCTGGCAAAATCCGGTATAGATTCAGCAAGAGCAATGAACTTGGAAAGTGGCAAATTCACATCCCTGGCAATTTCTTGAAGATATCCATCAACAATCTTTGCTACTTTCAACTTTGCACTATGTGAAGCAGAAGAAGATCTTCTGCTCTCTTGAAACTCGATATCTATATTCTCCGCAGACCGGGACCTTCTTCGCCTTTCGAATCCTAACTTGGATCTTGGTGGGGTTGTAGGAGGACTTTGTCCTTGTAACATGAATTGTTCTAAAATATTCATTACCAAATCTATATCATAAACTGTATCATTTCCATTTGAGAAAGAAGGTATTAACAAATCATTCACAGTTGCTTCCTCTAATTGAAGTCCAACTCTTCTAGCCAATTCCATCTTTGAAGAAGATGATGCATTAAGGATATTAGCAGCTTTCAAAAGCTTAAGAAAGAAACTGCATGACACAGCTCCTCTATCTGCTGGAAGTAACCTTACTATAGATTCCAAAAGCAACCTATGTTTTGAATTTAGATCATTCATAGAATCTGAATGAGAATCTGACCCGTCTTCGTTTGATGATCTTGATATGTTAGGCAACCATCTAGCTGCATAAATTTTTAAAGCATCGCCGATAAGATTGGAAGGAATCTTACCACCAGATTTTATAGCAATCATACATCTCCAATACAAGTCTATGCCCAATTCTGCCATATCTTCAGCCCACCATCCTTTACTCGCTGCTTTATGTCTTAGGCTTTCGGCTCCGTTACAAGACACATCATCCCTTACTCTTCTTGAATGACTATGTGATAAGCTGACTTTTGAGGGATTAATTAAAACTTTTGAAGCAATTGCTTCAATACATCTACTTGTAATTCCAAGATCCTCTGACCATAAAGGAAATGCTTTAGTTCTTTGTAGAGTAATAATTGAATCTTTCCAACCATGAAGTATGCAAGAATTGAAGAACACTTCAATTTTGTATACTAAATTCCCTTTCTCTACATCTTCTGTCATCTGTAAATACTCAGCTGCACATCTCACCGCCACAATGTTATAAGCACTAAGAGTGATTGTGATTCCATAGCAGAATTTCGCACACAGCTCAAATGCTTCAACCCCACCAGGAAAATCTGGTAACTGGACTATTTGGTGTTGGGAAGATTCTGGGGATTCTGAACATAGTCTCTGTAACCTCAAGCACTTGGAAAGCAGAGGAAACTGCATATAATGAACTTAGAATTAGCCTGAATAAAAGCAAAATTTACAGATCATAATATAATTCAACAAAAGTTTATAACTTTCACCTTGTGAAGCATATATCTACTTCCTTTCACTTGAACTAAAAGATCACTGGATACTTCAGAAGAGATAGACCTGCATTCGTAACATGAAAAATTTCATTAAAACCCCGTAGTATTCTCCAAGAAATTAACAAATTTTCCAGGAAAATTATTACCTGACGTCTTCAGCTGTATAGAAGGTGTCTGGCCGGGATCCGAGTTTCATAAACTTCATGACTGGTATTTTTTATTCCTAAAATCTTATTTTCTTCTCTGTTCTTGATTTATAATTCTCTTGAAATTTTCACATAATTAGGAAGAATCAAGCAGACAACTTCATAACAGAGAAAAAAAATACTTCTCATACAGTGCAAGAAAACCCAGAGAAAGTTTCTCTTCCTCTCTTCTCGTCCAAAAGCAAACAAGAACTATTCTTCTTCACTCTACACCACCAGTTTCCTATATTTAAAAAATAATAATAATCCAGCTTAGCAAAACAACAAATTATACCTCAATCCCATTTAAAGCTATAATTTTCACTCATTCATTATTATGAAATGAAAAAAGAAAAAAGGATAGAATTTTCATGGAGGGTAATAACATAAGCTTAGAGAAAGAAATGCCAAAAAGCTCTAGTTGTAGAGTTATGGGTAATGGCCCTAATGGGTTTTATACTATAAGTCCAACCTTTACATATATATATATATATATATACACAAATGTAGAGAGAGAAAGAGAAGTAACTAGAGAGATAAATGGTAGCAGAAATTGACAAATTGAAGGAAACCCAGAAGAAGAAACACTCCAAAGTCTTTGTCTTATCAGTCAAATTCTATACCCCATAGAATTTGGACAAGCAAACAAAGAATTAAAACTACTGCAAACCAATCCAATCTAATCAAAATTCAAGATGATTAAAAAAGAAGAAAACTTGAAGTTAAAATCATTAAAAAAAAGCTAAACCCAGTATTCTTTGAACAAGAAAAAGAGCAAACATAACATATTACTAAAATTTCATAAAGAATGGTGTAAAAATCACAACCTTAAAAATCAAAGATTCTTGATATGCTCAATAAGCATAAATTGCCAATCAAAACAGGACGTGATATGTAAGAATCTTGAATTCTATCTCTTATTTGCTTATTGGTTAATTAAAAACAAATATGGAAATGGTGGGTTTAAGCTTCTTCAAAGGCATATTTCCATGTCTATAGTATACTTAGAACCAGCCACAGCCAGCGTGCAATGAGATTGAGAAAGGCGACTCCCACGTGCTTATCCTGCGCCCACTTGTGCCCTTCCCTTTCATCATTGCCATGCCATTTTTTCCTTCTTTTTTTTTTAATTAATAACTTAATATTTATTTTTATTGTTGTCCTTTAAAAAAAATAGTATTATTTTATAATTTATTTCCAACCTTGTAGACCTCTCAATTTTATTTTATTTTATATTTTATAGTATTATTGTTATTATTATGGAGAAAAGAGTTGGAATATAATTATGAAATATGTAACAAATATTTTTCTTTTACTAAATATATATATTTTTAAATTATATTTGGGTGGTTAAATAGGCCGAACAACGTTATAAGGATATACACAACGTGGTTGAAGCAATCGAACTTAATACATTCACTTTTCTTTGCACAAAATTAAGCGAGAAGATTAATTCAGCTGGCTTATTTTAGTAAATATTATTTATAACAATATTTATTTTCTAAAAAAGAAATGTCTATTACATAATAAAATTATTCAAATATTTTAAATAATAATTTTGCATAATTACACTAATAAATGAAGAAAAGTTGCTAAAACGGAATTAGATTAGTGTGTCACTATCATTGTTGGGTATCTGCCTTTAACTATTCATGGTTTCCATGGCCATAATATTATTAATTTAAAATAAATGGGCAACAACCAAAATGCCCTTTTCTTTAGGTAAAATTATAGAAGAGAGTCCCCTGCTTGGCCTAACATTTATTAGCATATGGTCCATGACCATGAAATATTACCATATATATTATTAGTGTGAAATGATGAAATCAAATACTTTGTACTAAATCTTGCTTTTTAAAAAAAAATAATAATAAAGTTATCCCAAGTGTATTATATTAAAGAATGGGAGTTATGTAATTAGGATTTGACCGGTCATCCTATACTTTACGAAAATTGAAAAATATAATAATTTCAAATTTAATTTATGTTAATCAGATTATTAATATCAAAATAATATCTGATTGATTAGTGATTTATTTTATATGCCAAAAAAAAGGAAGTTATATAGTGGATTTGCTTAGTTGGTCTTCTCATTTTTATGAGACGCAGAGCTTCGAGTAATTTGAATAAAAATGGTCCACAGTTGATTGATCATCAAACCTAGGATTCATATACATATATAGGTTGTAGCCATAAGCACATTTGTTCTAAAGTTTGCAATTAACAATCATAAGTGAGCTAATAAAAATTTAATTAAAAAAAATTTAAGGCTCATAATTCTAATTAACTAATCATTTGTGTTAGCTAAGGTAGGCAAGCAACCCCACATTTTGAAATTACTTTGTGTTATGTGCTAATTAAGCTGGATTTCCAGCTAATAACCTAAGTGTGTTACATCACCTGAATGATGAAGTGAGTGCTCTCTTTTTAGTATTATTATTTTATTTTTTATTAATTTTTTTAATTAAAATGGAAAAGAAATTTATACCTGGTTTTTGTAATGAACACAATCTTGACTCAATTATAACTTAGATTATCTAGAATTGTTCTTCTTTTCATAAAGCTTTTGTCTCATATATGGTCCACCTCATCAATATCTTTGAAGAGAAATATCAATAAATAAATACTAGATTAATTAAAAAGAAGACATTAATTGCAATAAAGTTGATTTGTAGATAATTAATTTTAATCCCCCATTACTATTAAATATTTTCCCCCAAAATTAATAATTATATCAATCAAGAATTAAAATTTAAATTAAAAAATTTAATGACCAAAATTCTATTAAATCAATAACATAAACAAAAAATATAATAAAGAATTGATTGAATAACTTATTTATTCTAGCAAACTTTATACAACAATTATATTGTTTTAATATAAATTATATTGTTCTAATATTAATGAGAAACGAATTATAAAAAAACTGATTGTAATCAAATCATTATATAATAAAATCCTATTTCTTCTGTTATTCTTTTCTTACTAGCATTCCTTCAAATTCGATTCATTGAAAAATTTTATAATTTCAAAACTAAAATATGAATTACCACTCACTAACCAATTTCAAACAAATTAAAATTTTCTATTTCAAAAAAATACTAAAAAATAATAAATATTAATGTCCAAGATTATAAAAACATGTGAATTAATTTAATTTTGACTATAGTACACGAAAATAGACTTATGAAATGAAAATTAATTTTTTTTTAAAAAAAAAAGAAGAAGAAGAAATTTTTGTTTGTATATACAAAGTTGATTACATTCACATAATACAAAATAAGAATTCATGCAGATTTAAAAGAAAGGACGTAAAGTAGTAATGAAAAAGCAAAAGTAAGGTAAAGAAAGAGATACATCACAAACAAACAATGCCTTCTTCTCTTTGGAGGATAGTGCATGGATTTGTAGGCTTTTTATAAAATTCCTAATTACCCATTAATCCAAGTACCCTATGCTAGCCTATGCATCTTCATTATCTTGGGTTCATTTGGGTCTTAGCTAAAGAGTGGTTCATATCAACCAAGCTTAAGTGTCCCAAAATGCTAGACCATATTAGCCATCATCACAAGATTACACAAAACACCCAAATTTTGTGTTGGCTCAATCAATGCCCACTAAATACCAAGACCTAAATTTACCCATTCCCCATTGTTTTTATTATTATTGCTAATTTGAGGAGTTTTAATAAATTAAATTAAAAAAAAACGAATTTTTAATATATGAAATCCCTTAAAGACCAAAAGGGCTTTATTTGGTATAGAAAATACCACTTGGCCGAAAAAAATAAATAAATTAAAAATGATGTAAACCCAACGTTAGAAACCATAAATGGTGTAATGGTCCTTCTCTATGTCACCCAACGGGGTAGCCACCCGACAATGCCCTTCTTTTTTGGGTCCCCCTCTTTTCTTTCTGGGTCCCTTTTGCCTTCTTCATTTTTCCACATTTTGATTAATTAAAGGTTCATCCTTTTTAAGGTGTGTATATTATAGAGATAATCTCTAGGTTTAGCCAAATCAATTTACTTTTCTTTATTTTAATTTTACTTTATACCCTTTCTTTAATGCCTTCACTTCAACATTAGGTTACATTATTAAAGTTAGCGATTAAGCTTCGATTCTGAATCAGATAATGTATTTTTAAAAAATAATAGAAAATTATGTGTATGATTAACATGTGTAATACAAATTTTTAAGTAAATTTTTAATAATTCTTTCTAATTTTTATAATTAAAAAAAATTATTTATAGTTATTTTTTAAAGAAAAAATATTGGGAAGTGAATGATCAGAGGAAATAATGTTAATGTTAGGTTGTTAAGAAGCAAAATTATAGAATTTTAATGAGAATCTTGAAATTGATAGCCATGTGAAATTTTATTGATACATAACTGTCTCCACTTGGAAGTTAGTTAGTTTCTGTTTTTGGGTTTTATTAAACGTACCAAAAAGATTTAAGCTTGATTGAGAATTTATCAAAAATAATTAAAATCATAAGTATATATAATTTTGTAAGAATAAAAATTATTAGAAGAGAAAATCTTTTTTTTTATTTTTATTTTTACTTGAATTATTTTCAATATTTATAGCATGAAATGTTAAAAAAGATAAAATAATTAAAACTTATAATTAAAAACAACATATAAATACAAATTATTGTACTAATAATACTCAAATTAACAAAACAAATTGGAAAAGTAAGTTTCAGCTTTTTTGGCTCTTCTCATCTTTTTGTGGGTCTTTGTGTTGTCTAATAAGTCTAAAGTTTTAAGATGAAATGAAAGTGCCAAATTTGTGTTCTCTTTTTTAATATAAAGTTTTTATTAATTATAAATTTCCAATTTATTATACATGTTGAAGTTTGAAAATTCAGAAATAAATTGAAAATTGATGTTATTATAAGTCTAGAAATAATTATTTATTGACCTTATCTTCATAATTCTTGACTTTGAATCAATATCTCAATTAATGATTATTGTATGGTTGAGGAACATGCAAGAAAAATATCTTATATTTTATATGGAATTATTAATTTTAATTTTAAGTATTTGATAAAATTAGTTGTTTAATATATAACTATTGAGTAATTTTTAATTATTACTAATTTTTTCACTATTTGAAACATGTTTAAAACACTAAAAATTAACAAATTAACAAATTTATATTTTAAATTTATTCAACTTTAATTTTTCTTTAAAAAAATTCTAAAAACTTTATAAAATTATAGAATTTTTTTTTTTTTATGATTGAATACTTGAAAAAATATTATTAAGCACAATACGGTCTTAATAGAGGAATAATTACTTTAAAAGATGTCATAATCAAATCGAAATTTGGTTAAGATAAATTAGGGTTAAAACAAGGTAAATAGAGATTAATTAAGGTATGTTTTTGGCGTTAAATATTAAAAAAAAAAACCCACCTCTTCTCAAAAATGAAGTGATGAAAGGTTGACCCAAAAACAGTGTCTTGTTGAGCTAATGATAATACAAACACAATCTTGAGGGGTTTAAGGACAAATTAGAGACACAATTAGTCAAAAACTAATCTTAAAAAGTAATTAAAAAGCTTACCAATTTGGTTGGTAAAATAATTAATCAAACATGTTTAAAACTCTAAAAAAAAATTAAATATATGTATAAAAAATTAATTCTACTATATAAAAATGTTAAATTTTAAAATACTATTTTGGTCCAACCGTTCTAGGTATGAAATTAATGATTAATGATTATTTTTTATTCTTCAGGTGATTTTAAAGATTGAATTTGTCTTTGTACATAAAAAAATATTTCTATTTCTTAATATTTTCTTATAAAAAAATATTTCTATTTCTTAATATTTTCTTATAAGACTTTTTTTTTTCTTTATATGTATATTTGTAAATTTGATTAATTGATATGATTAAACATTAGGGTGTGTCCAAATTATTAAATAAATTTTTAATATTTCTCTCCATTGCATATTTTAAAATGAAATTTAAACTATGATTAATTGTAATGATTTAATAACCTTTGTGTTTCCACAATATTATTCACTGAAAATGACTTCCATTAATCCTTTTAATCAAAGTATTACTCAACTAAATAGTTAAAAAGCATGGTTAATTAATAATTTTGTCTTTGATAATTAAATAAAGCATGTTTATAATTAAAATCTAACAAAAATATTAAAATTAAATTGATATTGACTTTTCATTTTAATTTCACATCAACTTTAATAAAAGCTAGAGATGCATAAATATATGTGGTCGGTCGAGATAAACACTACCTTGATGATGATGATGATGATGATGATGAGCTCATGTATAAGTGTCCTTTGATTCTTTAAGATTGATTTATAGTTTTTCAATCATTACATTTTTAGTCTTTGCTCACATTTTTGAATTCTTGTTTAGTATGGAATATGATAGTTTTCAAGAGGTTAGAGACAATATTAGAAGAATGAAAATAGACCTTTAGATTTTCTTTTGAAGATCCCTTTGATAAATTATAATTTTTTACATATTTAAAGTATTATTACATAAAAGTGCTTATAAATATTATTTTGTGGAGTTCAAATCGATTACCTATTTTTTTAAATAGCGTTTTATTAAAAATTAATCTGTATAACTTTTAGCGATTTATAAATGCTACTTTAACAGTTAATTTTTCTGACAAAATGAATTTAAGATATTATCATATCTAAAATATTTAGAAATGTAATATAAAGGATGTTTAGTTTTGTTAAGTTTATTTATATAATCGATAACTATTTTTAATCTATTGACTATATTCTAAATGTTTAGTGAATTATTAGAACTTCAATTGATAATTGTTTGAAATTATAATTATTTGTTTTTTTTTTCTTTTGAAATAATTAGTTGCTTATTCTATAACTCATTTTTATATTTTTATTTATACATATTAATTTTATTACAATAATTACCAATTAAATTTTTTCTTTTACAAAAGTATAGAGTAGAGACAGTGGGAAAAATAGGTGAGTGAGAGATACAAAACTTTTATCAACTATTAGTTTGATAATTTTTGTATCCAGGCCAGTTCATAGTCAAAACGAACCAAGTTTATAAGCCGAGCTTAAACTCGAACTTATAGAATTTAACACGAGTCGAGTTCGAACAGCACGATACTCGGCTTAGCTAGACTTATTTGCAGCCCTACCTCTAATAATTAAAATATACCAGAGTTGGCTACAATTGTCTAAAAACATAGAGGTAGAGGGGTACCGTTGTCCAAAATTGTAAAAGAGTTGTCTACCAAAAAAATATGGGGCCTAGTTTTGGGATTTTTTTCCCAAAAAGCCAAACCATGTGTGAAGATTGTTAACTGAAATTGGCGAAAGCAAAGCAGCCCAGCAAGTGTGTGTACGTGAGATGGGTAGTTGGTTTTTGATTGCACACGTGCATTATTGTTCTTGCCCAAAATTAGTACATAATTTAATTTCAGGTTGTCAACTTACATTCATAATTCAATCAATTAAACGAGTTGCTGGGTGTTATAAAAAAAAGGTGCTTTTTTGTTATTTAAAAAGGAAAATCATTTGCCAAAAATAATAACAGCAAGGCCATAAAAAATGGACCAAGCACTTATGGTTATGGTGGGCTACAATGGGCTCTGTTGATTGGGCTTATTCTTCAAACAAATTCTTGATCTTGGGCAACTGAAGCCTGTTTTCACTTTAATGGGTCTAGTGGCAACGGGTCGGTTACTCAAGGGGTGGATCTAGAAATTTTATCGGGCAAATTTTTGTTTATTTTACTTTTATTTAAAAAATATATTTGATAACTCTAATTAATTAGGATGAATTTTCAAAAAAAAAAAATCAATTTTATTTAAAAATTCTTATATAATTATATTAAAAAAAATCTTATATATTAGAAAAAAATGTTTCCAATTATTAAAAAATTTAAATTTTTTAACTTACTATAAATATCTAGAATAAGAGTTTATGAATGATATTTTATTTCGTCATTTATAATAAAAACTGGAACTTGCAAAAACTTATCAATAAATTGCAATTAAATTTCTTCAACGTAAATAAAAAATTAACTAATTATATTTGATCATCCATTTGAACTGGGTTTGTGGCCCTGTGGGCCACATATAATATGGGCCTATTACTACCTTGAAGCTCTTCTAAAAGTAAAAACTCCTACAGTAATTTTATTTCTTGATTATTTTGGCTTAAAGATTAATATTATATACTTAAATATATTACCATATACATTAATTTTTTTCCCCATTTGAGACCATCCAGCTGTCTACACTTGGCATGTTGTAGGTCCGCTCTATGCTCATACCAAATCCATGAAAAATTTACCAAATATTTTATACATCTTATCCAATCCGTCTCCAATTCGTTCATTAATATCCATTTAATGTATCATATTTAATAAAATTTTAACTATTTAAATATATTAAAATTATAAATAATAAATAAACTTTAAAATTATACAACTATTTAGCATACATATATTTAAATTACATATAATTTTTAAATTGTCTAGCTATTATCCCTATAAACGCCTTAAACAGTTAAAATTTTGATTTTCCAAAGTCATTATTTGATTATCAAAAGACTTTATACCAGAAAAATTTTGACTCTCAGTCATATGCATTCATTACTGTATACTAGACCTAAATAGGGATCGGTTCATTTCGATTAGTGGCCAAGAATCATCAATTCACACTTCAAGATTTTCTTGAACTTCACTTGGCCCTTGGTTTGAACTGTTTGGTAAGGAGCAATGAACTGTTAGCAAGGGTTAGACTTAGTTCAAGGATGTTTGACATGATTTGAAATATTTGGTCACAGTTTGAATTATTGTTTAGTTCGAAAGGTGTGTGCGGTTCAATGAACTGTAGGTTCATGGTTGAAGGCTTGAACCATAAACAATCCCTTTTTTATAGTTATGGTTCGATTCACGACAGTTTGAACTCTATTATTCAACCGGACACCTAACTACCTTTACTGTATACGAGTAAAGATGGCTCTTATTCATATTTGCGTGCAGTGTTCATTAAATTGTTTAACCCATTAGTTTAACCACTTAACATGTTTAATTTAAGTCAAATAAAAGAACCCTAATAATTAAAAAATTGAAAGCATGTTAATGCAACTTACTATTAGTAATTATAATAGAAGAAGACAATTTGTTTAGGCTAATGGAAAAAGATATTATTAGGAGGAATTAGCAATCATATCGATTACAATGCTTTTTCAAATATCATATATCCACAAGCTTACAAAACTTCTAAATAATCTCATGACAAAATAAACATTGACCACAAAAGTAAAACCAATAACATTAATTACTTATGTTCTTTGAATAATTTTAAAAACCGCATCTTTCAATCCAACTCACTTATTAAAATCAGTCAAAGAAATATCTAAAGCATTCTTTCGCACTACCGATTCTAGTAAAGTAAAGGAAAGAGATTGATACTTATATTGATACCGAGCTGGAAGAGCACTGGATAAAGACTAAAGGGTCTCATCCCTGCTTCAACCAGAGATAGGGAGACAACATTGTAGACTAATTTTTTAACTGAATTAAAACTTGAAATGTGTGCATAAGTGTGACAGATGTATAACATATAACAAATTGCAAATGGTGCGTACTCAATATAACTTGGAACTATGGCTCGTGATTCATATGAATTTTTCTTTATTGGCGTTCTAACGAAAGATAGTAAAATTAGTATGAGTAAGGACTACTTCAGAAAAAATCGAAAAATTTGGACTAATAAGATAAAAAAGATAAAACCTAATTCTACTTAATACTGTAAAAAGTCTTGCTCCGACACTATTTGTACAACGTTATAGTAGTAGCAGTATTGTTAGGCATGGTAGAAAACAGCCTTTTTTGTCCAATAAAGACTTTTATATAAGCCGTTTTTCTTGGTCACTATAAAGAAGAATGCTAAAAGTGGAATCTAATGAGCACACACATGAGATGTTCTTGGAAATAGAGAGCTAAACGACACAACTTTTATTGTCGTGTCCTCTGCAAATTGCCTTCTTTACCCACGTGTAATACAAACACCTTCTTTTCCTTTCCCCATTTCCCAATTCCTATCCCTTCCTCGTATCATAAACCTTTGGTTTTCTGCCACCTCTTTTTACGAATTTATTCCCTTTTTTTTATTATTATTAAAATTCAAGAAAATGCATAATTTCTTTAGTAGTATCGATTTTTTTTTTCTAAATGGAATATTCTTCTTGTAATGTCCGATTCTTAACAATTATCGTCTTAAATTCATAGTGTTCAATTATATATATGGATCATAATCATTAATTTTCCCATAAATGATTAAAAAAATTTAATTAATTTTGTTTAATTTAAGAGTAAATTGCTTAATTAAGGAAAATAAATTAATATCCAATTGGAAAGAGCACAATTCATAGCCGTTTATCCATTCATCCACAAATATAATATATTTATATTTTCATATTTTTTAAGAAAGATGATTAAATTATTGATTGCATTAGTTTTACTATTTATATATTTTGATTTTTTTAATGAATTGTAAAGATAAAATTAAAAATGGTAATTATTTTTAATAAATCAAAATTAAAATTCGTATTTCTAAATAAGAAATTAGAATTTGTATTATGCAAGATCTTCTTACAACCCTCCATATGTTGGAACTCTATCAACCATGATCAACATCAACATAAGAAATTAAAATAAAAATAAATAAATACTAAAAATAAGAAATAATTATTTTGTTTATAGAAAACAAAAAGAAAAAGACTATTGAGTTGACTCTTGACTCATACTCGTTCACCTTTCTCAAAGCCAATTGGTTAATTATGGAAAAGGATAAGTAAATTTATTAGTTAGCATAAAAAATAAGATTAAAAAGAAGAGAGACGACTTTAAATTTTGCAAGTCTTTAGAATTGAAGTTTCCTATGTAACTTTCGTCCTTCGACTTTTCCGTTACAGTTACATTTTGATAGTTACTCTATTTGTTTGTTGGCTTTGCTTCTTTCTGCCAGTGGCAATCATCGGCCGTATAACCCAATTAATAATAGGGTTCTGCTGCTGACGTTCTCACCTGGTAAATGTCTTTGCCCAAACCAAACCGCAGGTTGAATCGGCCCAAATCATGTGGATAACCAAAATTTGAATTGCCGGTTTTTAAATCGTTGTTGCAAGATTTTAATTGTAACTTGAACCTTCCAACGACAACTATTAAGATTTAACATTTTATTAAATTGTGATTCAATAATTTATCAACTATGGTTGTGTCTAATTATTGGTTTGAACAACATTCAATATTATTTATTATATATATATATATATATATATATATATATATATATATATATATATAAACTCATCAGTTCTGAATAGAAATAAACAATTAATTTTTATGTTGTATAGAATTCAGTCGTCGTAAGTTTACATAGGTTATTTTTTTTGGAAAATAACTCAGCTAGTATATCATTATATAGAAACAGTCAATAATTTTTAGCCGATATTAGCAAAATGTTCAAAAATAATAGCTAACTGAGCCAAATGGTATATAAAAAATAAAATTACTAGTTACTAGTATAAAAAATTTGGATTATATTAGAATAACCATTTAATATATGGTATATAAAAAATATAACTTTTTGTTTTCATTAATTCAAACATTTAAAAATTATCTCTCTTTTCAATTATATTGTGACATGTTGGTCATTTTATTTGTCGCAAAAAAATGTAGGATATTGAGTATCGAATTTAATTTTTATTAACTATATTGTTAGTACACATTCGGTACACAAAAAGGACTATCTTTATTGTATATCCTACAATGTTATATCGTCCGTTAATGATGCTCACGAACACAACATAAAAAGATGGAAGGGGCTTGATTACATAATTAATACCTTAAATTATTTATAAATTTTGAAAAAAAAAATGAACATAAAGAAATTAATAAAAAAATAAAAAATAATTAAAAAAAGCATGGGTCCGTCCCTGCCTCAAAATATACCGCAATATGACTTTAGATAAGGTAAAAAATGTAGCATTTTAAGAAATTAATTTTTATTTTAAACATTCACCACCAGAGAATAAAAATAGTAAATGAAGATAAACAATTATGTATCTATTACTTAAAAAATTGTAAATTAAGAGAATAAAAAAATAAATATATGTAAGGAATAATAAATTCATAATTCAAATTCCCTTCAATTTTCATAAAAAATAATAAAATAAGTAAATTCTATTAAAATAAATCAAACAAATAATTTAAATGAGGGTACTGAATTGAAGCAGACTAAGCTAAGATTATCACTAAGAGTGAATGAGTTTTAAGTCAAAAAGTTGTGCAATTTGGGTTCATTCATAATTATTCCCATTATTATTTTAATTTTCTCAAACTATTATATAAATTAATTCATTTCATTATGGAGATTTAGTTTTGAAAAATAAAACAATTGTTTTTTTTTTAAAAATAAATTGGTTCATTTTTCAGTGAATAAAGAAAGACTAAAATACCCTTTATAATTTTAAATTAAAACAAACTTAATGCTAGAATAAGTTATGTCTAATGTTTAAAATTAACTAAATCAACAAAGGTAGCATTCTTCAGTGTTTATTGTCTAAAACAATATGATATTTATTAATTATTGTATGATTTGTATTTGGCTGAGGGTTGACCCTATCAAGTCTAAAATTTTAATTGATTCCAAAGGGCCACATGGAAGATCATTAAGGGCAGTATATATATACACACACACAAGATAATGTCAAATTACTAGCACATAGTTAAGAAATTGTATATTATCTTTAAACATTATAAGGCGGATCGTGTTAAATTACTTACTATTTGCACCGTTGCATTATTACCGACGATCAGATTCAGCGAGTCATGATTCTGATCGTTTTTCTTCATTAATGCATTTCCAAATAAAAATGCATTCGCAACTTGTACTACTCTAACAAAAGCAAACATAATTGAATTTCATTTTCAACTTTCATAGTTGTATGCTTTATATGTGGATTAGATAGAGCATTCAAATTATGGTGCATTGCGTTTTAGGGTATAAATGCACTTTGTAAGTTATATTTTGGCATAACTTTAAATTTAAAAGTTTAATGTTTAAATTTAGTAAAATGCCCCCCCAACAAATTATAATTTTTAATTGGTATATAAAAGTGTCAAACACAATTTATAGGCATGCAATATTACTACCCAAAAAAAAAAAAGCTAGAAAATAAATAAATAAATAAATAAACAATTAAAATCCATAATTTCTGATTGGTTGATTTTTTACCCATATTTATAGGGGAAAAAAGCCTTTATTATCCTGCAATTAACACCCCCTAATTTGATGTTCTGTATTCAACTTTTATTTTGAATCTTTCAAACCAAAAAATTGAAAATTCCGTTACATTGTGGCTGTGCTGCAAATAAAACGACACCAAATCCAAACTATACACTTGCTAATTTACTAGTTTGACCTTACAATATTCAAATATTACAACAAAAAGAAAAATAATAACCTCAGAAAGTACCTCTCCTAAAATTCGTCGTCGCTAAGGAAAAACATAGAAGGAAGGACAGTTGTCTTGATCCAGTCTTAGCCGCGTCAGGTAAAGTGAATTTCCTGAATTGTCCATAGAAATTTTCTTAAGAAGAACTCCAGAACTAGGGGTAGTTTAGTAAATTAATAAATAATACTCTTCCTCTAGATAATAACAATGGAAACGGCTATTTCTCTTTCCCTATATATTTTTTCCCTCATCATCAGAGCCATAGACAGATTCTTTACAACTGCCACCCATTAAACAGAGAGAGAAGCTTTAGCCTTCTCGGTTTTTTATTTGTACCCTTTTCGTTTATTTGCTTTTCTCTCAATTTTAAAGTAACTTTTCAGAGTTTCTTAGTTTTAGATATTATATTTTTTAGGCAAGTTTTTGTTCTGAACAAGAAGAAAGGAAGAAGATTAAACGGCTGAATTTGCTTGTTGTGCGGAGATCGTAGGATTGTGAAGGCTTGCCGTTTTGCCCATTTCTTCATCGAATTTTGGGCAATTTTCGGCATTTGGTTAAAGCTGATCTGGGTTTTTTTTTTTTTTGGGTCGGATTTGATTTGAAATTTCTAGGTTTGGATTAAAAAAGAGAATTAAAATGTGGTGGATGATGGGTGAAAATGGAGGGCATTATTGCAATAAGAAGACTGATGATATATGCGGCGACGTTTGCGGCCAGGTATATTGTTAATTTCATGGGTTTCTTCTTTTTTTTTTTTAATCATGTATTAGATTTGTTCGAATGTCTGCTTATAACATAATTGATCTGTAATTTCTGGGTTGTTTTCAACTGGGTTTTGTTCTATTGGAGCAAATATGTCTGAATTTTGGATCTTTGATTTATTTGTTTTCGTTCTTAATTAATTGATAATTTTTATTACAATGTAAATGATTGGCTTGTGATTGTGACTAGTTTGGAGAAGTTAACTATCTGCTATTATGAGTTCATGAATCCAGGATTTTCTTTGCCCTTTTGAATACATGAAAACAATATTCCATTGTTTTACTTTGAAATTCTACTGTTAAAGGGAAGGCATTTTTCATAACAAATTTGATTATGATACCAAAGTTCTTGTTTGGTAATGATTTGGAGATTGAAGTTTTCTTTTTTTTTTTTAATCTTATCATGATGAGTTTGGGGGAATAGCATTTTTGCAACTGATTGGTTTGAAAAAAACTAATCAATAAGAAAATAGGAGCATAATTTGGATGCTGGCAACGTTGTAGTTTGTCCTTTCCATGTGTGTGTTTTATTCGTCCTCTGGAGATCATTTTGAAACTGTCTTTACTTTATCTGGTTGTCTAGCAGACCTGTAAAAATTCCCAATGATATTTTATTCATCTTTGGAAAAAGAAGCCTTCTCTATACGTGCCTTCTTTCTATCTTTCTTTTCTGAAATTAAAGAAAGAGTGCTACTGTTTGCTGAAAATGAAACTAGGCAAATTTGCTATATTCTTTCTCATTGTATATCAGTCTTCCTTTATTTTAATATGCTTACCTTTTGGAAAATGTTTTCTTATGAACCTTCTTTGGATTGTAAATATTCTGTTTGCTTTTGTTTGTTAAATTTTCTAATTGGCTCTTTCTATGTACAGGACTCAGGCCGGGTTTTGAGTATGTCAAGAATCCGCTGCATACTCCGTGGGATTGATTTAAAGACCTATTTATTCCTATTCATTCTTGTGCCAACATGTGTCTATGGTATATACGTGCATGGTCAGAAGATTTCTTATTTCCTGCGACCACTATGGGAAAAACCTCCCAGAAGCTTCAACGAAATCCCTCATTATTATCATGAGAATGTGTCGATGGAGAATCTCTGTAAACTCCATGGTTGGAAGATTCGTGAGTTTCCTCGACGTGTTTATGATGCAGTGTTGTTCAGTAATGAGCTTGATATCCTTACAATTCGATGGAAGGAATTATACCCTTATGTGACACAGTTTGTCCTTCTTGAATCGAATTCAACATTTACTGGCACTGAAAAGCTCCTCTATTTTGCCAATCATCGAGACCAGTTCAAATTTATTGAGTCTAGATTGACTTATGGAACTATTGGAGGGAGATTCAGAAAAGGAGAAAATCCATTTGTTGAGGAGGCGTATCAGCGAGTAGCTCTAGACCAGCTTATCAGAGTAGCTGGGATTTCTGATGATGACTTGTTGATAATGTCTGATGTAGATGAGATTCCAAGTAGGCATACTATAAATCTATTGAGATGGTGTGATGATACACCATCAATACTTCATCTTCGCCTGAAGAATTATCTATACTCTTTTGAGTTTCTTCTGGATAATAACAGCTGGAGGGCTTCAGTTCACAAGTATCAGCCAGGCAAGACTCGGTATGCACATTATCGCCAGTCTGATGACATTTTGGCTGATGCAGGGTGGCACTGTAGCTTTTGCTTCCGCCGAATAAGTGAGTTTATATTCAAAATGAAAGCATACAGCCATTATGATAGAGTCAGATTCAAGAGGTTTTTGAATCCAGATAGAGTCCAGAGGAAAATTTGTGAGGGTGCTGATTTATTTGATATGCTTCCAGAAGAGCATACATTCAAGGATATAATTGGTAAAATGGGTCCAATCCCTCATTCTTACTCAGCAGTTCATCTTCCAGCATATCTATTAGAAAATGCTGATAAGTACAAATTTCTCTTGCCTGGGAATTGTATGAGAGAAAGTGGGTGATCCTCTTAGAAGACTTCCATTATCTGGTTCTGTAAAGCTTAGGCAGAGGAGCAGTAGCTTGTGCTGCTACTTCTGATATGAAGGTCCAAGTTAAAGATGCGATGACTCTGAGGTCGTCACTGGTATGCTTCCAACTAAATTTGAAACATATTTTGGGGAGTTGGGCGAATTTTCTTGGATTTTCATTTAGGATCACTTTATATGTATATAGCTTTCTTCTTCTGGATTTGGGTTTTATTTAGGACACAGCATATCTGTTTCAATGCCTGGTACTGGGTGTTTTGTGTACTCTAAAGAAAACATCAAACATAGTTTTGAGGGTTCCGATGATTTTCCGATGTAGGAAAGTTTTGTTCTGAGACAATTTACATTCTCACATGTCTTTTAACACCATGAATTCATTATATTTGATTGCTATTTAAATCTTATTATTATTGATCAAAACTCTGCACGCATTGCTTACGCTTGTTCTCGTTCTTCTCCTTCCCCGACATTGATTCGAGAAAGGATCTTGTTTGGTGGTGCAAGATTCCATATGTCTGTTGCTGCAGTACTTTTCTTTGTTGAAACTGGAATTTTGATATCATGATTGAAAAATGACCGTTTCATATGGTATGGTCGTAAAGCTGTGGACCATATATCCATATGGTTTTTACCAAATGTAGTTGAAGTTGAAAGAGATTGTAGGCCATATGCTTCTCTGGCAATGAAGCTGGCACCTTATTAGTAATTGCAAGTTCAGCTTCTCTGGTATTTGGAAATTTCATAATTGGGCCCTACTTTTCATTTTGTTAATCAACATGGAAATTAGAAAAATGGATTAGAAATGGTTCAAGAATATTTGTGTCTGTATTTTTTTTTTTATTGAATCAACATTATGGTTGGCAGGACAGAATTTGTATGATTGGAACTCCAGGTGGTTGGGAATAATAATAATATAAAAAAATGTGGGTCCAATCAACATGTTACATTAACATGGTCATCGTATTTATTGTTTTTTATTTTTTTTTTTTTTTTGGCAAAGGATAATATATATGAATTAAAAGAGAAGTTTGAGTAACACCTACTAGCCGTAAAACTAGCAACCAGCGCTTTTCTAGCTAATCTATGCGCCACTGTATTGATTTTCCTGGAAATGTGCATAAACTTCAATTGTTGCAGAGCTAGCTCTGCATTTTTACCATAATAGACGAGATCTTCAATTTTTAAAGGGGGACTAGCAACACCCACTAAAGGTATCTTCTTCAATCTCTATCATTCCCATATTCCTTTTCTCTCCTTCCTCAATAGCCTACACAATTGCCATAGCTTCCAAAGTTTCTGGATCAGTTATATATGGTATTAACTTCAGTTTCCAGAAAAGAACTCTGCCCCTGTAATCCCTTGCAATGGCCGCAATACTCCCTTAATTCATTAAGTAGGTAGTAAAAGGATAATATTGTCCAAAAAATTAAAAATTTTAGAAGATGATTGGTTTGGTGCGTTCAGTTCAATACACTAGGTGTAGCAAGAATTTTCCAAATAACCCTATTTCACAAAAGATGAGAAGTTCTTTCACCCCAAAATTCAAATTTGGACTAAATTGAATAAAATTAGAACTTTAAGGCTCTAGGGTTGATAAAATACAAGGTGAAACTATAATTCTATTCTGATTAATCAATCAATACCCACTTAAATGGAATACGATCAACTTTTGTGAAATCATTAATACCCACTTAAATTGGGGAATACAATTAGTGCAAATCATTTTAAACAATTGCAATCTCTTTTAAACAATAGAATAGAATATATGCAATCTGTCTATTAAGAAAATGGAGCCTATAAATATTACTATAAATCCACAAGGAAATCCATAAGCAACACAAGAAAACATTTCTTGGAAGCATGAGGAGGAATTTTAATTTCCAAGATCAAAGCTATAGCAAGCATGAAGAATCATGGTACTCTGAAACTGAGTATTATAGCAATGAATCCTCCATGCAATTACAGGCTCAACGTCAGCCTGTAATTTGCTCTTCTAAGCCTTTTCATGGCCAAAATAATAACAGTTCCTCAAATTTTCACTTCAACAAACCCTCTTCTGCTACCAAAATGAATGGTGGAGACAAATTCAACAAGGCAACTGGGGGTGCTTGGACTGGTAATGGTAAGCACCACCTGACCCACTGCCAGGCTCCACCAGCTGTGGTGGTGGAGGAGGAGGAGGAGGCGGTGGAGAAGATGATCGAGGAGCATCATAGCAGTTGGGATACTGAAGGTCGTCAGTTCCAGGGCTTTAAAAATAACTATAACAAGGAGATGTATGGCTTTGAGTGCTTCTAATACGGGGGATTTTGATTTTATTTATGGTTAAATAAAAAGTGATTATTAAGAATAAAATTATGCATCTAATTTCCTGAATTATTCAGATATTTTGTATTATATTTTTATAATACTATGGTGTGACTTATAAAAAAATACTCATTTTCTCTTCTTTCTTGACCCTTTTATCTTTATTTATTTTTTTATAATTTTTTGGGATCCCAAGATTAATATTCATTTTATCAATGAAACTGAATATTGAGTTTAAAAAATCATATTATTTTGATAAATAAAGGTATTAATAGTTAGCTATTATGTAATTAAACATAACAAAATTACAAAAATAATAATTGTTAGGTTTGCTTTACTCATTAAAAAGGAAAAATGTGGTAAAATAAATGGCTGAAAGCCTGAAACGCATAGAACCGGAGGGCGGTTGGGCTAGAACAATGGGCCGGTAGACTGATGTGTGCGAGTGAGCCACGGGGAGAGAGAGCTTAAGTAGGACGACGCCGTTTTTCTAGCACTGTAGCCCGACGAATGGAGCAATATTTTTCAGCTTTATATATTTAATCTGAGCCTTATATCACCAAGAAGACATTTCCAAACTAGTAGCTATAGCAAGCATGAAGAATCATGGTACTCTGAAACTGAGAATTATAGCATGAATCCTCCATGCAATTACAGGCTCAATTTGATTATGGCTTTAAGCTTATGAAATTATCAAGCCACCATGGAAATGACAATAGTAAAGAGTGAAGATTTATTTACAAAGAATGAGAAAAAAATAAGCAAATTGAGCTTTTGAAGTTTAAATTTTATTTAATTTAATTAATAATTTGAATCAGCTTATTAGCAGCATGTGGTATGGTGATGGTGTTACCACACTTGCTAGTTTGAGAATGCTGAAACTTGTTGGATAGCAGGGAGTTGGATTTTGACTTTATAATTATAATTAGCTGCTAATCTCACAGTAATTGTAGAAATACTAGTCGAATGTTGCAGTATTTTTTACAACTTAGTCTTTTTATTTTAAAAATACAGTCTTTTCTATATAAGCTCAGTTTAAATTTTGATGAAATATACAATTTTTTTTAAATATTTCGGTAACCGAATGGTAATCGATAGTTCGATAAATCAATTTCGATTACCGAAATATTTTCAATTAATTACTTTCGGTAATTGGTAATTAAAAAAAATTCAGTTACCGAATTTTTTAGATTCGATAATAGTTAACAAGAAAACATTTAATACAATTAAATATGAGTAGCAGAAAAGAAAAAGACAATACATTCAAGTAACGAATTTGAAATTCAAAGATTCTCTTCAACATCTCAAATCAAAAACTGAAAGCTATTTTAATTTCAATCCCAGATTTTTTCCACTAATATATGCTTTTTTGGATTTTAATATCACATGTGGTTAATCTTGCACATTACGTTGCATCCTTTGGATATACCAAAGCAAGGATAAAGATGCTTGCTTTGTGTAACCAAAGCCGGTAATAAAAGTAGAGGTGGCTATAGACTGGTTTTAACTGTTTGAATCATAGTTCGTATATAATTTCGTTTCGAATCGAATTCAATTTTTCTAGTAACCCAAAATTTCCATGAATCTAATTGGAATCACTAAAGTTTGGTCCTGATTCATGAACTATTAAATTGTGATAAACAATGAATATTTAGAAAGTAGCCATGAATTGATTATCCTAATGGCCCAGAACCCTTTTTGAATTTTTTTTTTTTCTAAATTCTTTTCGTATGAACCAATTATTAAATTGAAAGTTTGATTGTGATCAATTCATATTCAAGAAAAACCTGAACGATAAACGGTCGATTCATACGTTATGGTCACATCTAGATAAATGCATATATGACAATCAAAATAATAGATTGAGATTTGAATCATCCTCCTCCTCAAGTCTAAAAGATAAAAAGATGCTTGTAATGCAAATTGCCCAATGATATCTTAAAATACAATGTTTTCTTCACTTTGAAGATTCTTATATTCAGTTTCAAAAAAAGTGAGCAAGAAGTATAATGTTCCATGTCAAAAAGGTTAAGGTATTTGATTCTATCTTATCTTTTGGGAATAATATTGAACTATATATAAAATCTTAATAAATATACAAATATCAACCTCAAATTCCATCAAGAAATTCATACCAAAAAACAGTGACATACACAGAAAAAAAAAAAAAAACAATGTCTTTTTTTACCTCTGACAGTTATAACACCAAAAATCACCATCATCGTCGCGATCATCATCATCCTACCCAACACACCAACAATCAGAAAGCTTCTTCATATGAATACGCGGATCCTCCTTCAAGGATGAAGAAGCAAGATCAAGAACATGAGGAGAAATCTCTTGTTTGTGTTAGGGTTGGTGATCAAGAAATTTGTAGAGAAAATGTCGATGACGTAACTAATAAGTTCATCAAGCTTGAGCATAAAAGGTTTGGATATAGCAAGTGGTACGAGTATTGATCGATATATACATAAGTGTGGGTGCACATTCAGAAACTCCTGAAGGTGTGAAGATCATATATAAGTCATTTTAGTAAGGTTTGGTAATATATATTCCAGATACAAATAAAGATCTTAATGTATTTGTTTAATGTTTGCCTTTGTGTTTATTGGTCTAATGTTGCGATTTATCACATTGACAATTTGTTCATATGATATTTTGATCGTACATATCATCATCAATAAAATTTCAAATTAGATTTTATATTTACAACTTTTTTTTTTTTAATGTCAAATCTGGTATGTTGTAATCTTGATTCAGTATATTCACCTTCATTTGCTATTACAAATGGTATATTCAACTATAGCGGATCGAACCTTCTACCAATTAATTTATAGTTATTTTAAAAATATATTTAGCGCATTTTGTCGTAACTAGTTGATTATATATTTTAAGTCTTCGTTCTGCCACTTGTGTGATGACGAGTTACTAAAATAAATTTACGTATGCGGATTAATAAATCACATGAGTGGAAATATTTGGAATGCTCCTTTCTGAAATATTAGCATGTTATAAGCAAAAAGTTGTTTTCTTAATATTGGGGTGGTTGGTATCAATTTTAGTCCCAACCTGAACTTGAGGCAATGTATGTATGCCTCTTTTTAGGCATTATGGTGTTAATTCTTTTGGAATTATGTCATGGATTATCGTTGTCTCACTTTTATCCTTCAAATTAATCGAATTTGATAATCCATATACACGTGTGTCATTTTACACGTGCAGTAAAACATGCATTTACAATAAAAAGTTAAAAATTTTGAATTCTGGTCTTTGATGATACTAAAGGTCTTAACAAAATTTGTTTTATGGAAACATATTCCTCGTTCGTTACTATTAACAAAAATGAAAGTAAGAGAATATTACGTTAATCTACTATTAGATTGTGTTTTAAGAATAATTAATATTATAAAAGTCTTAAAGTTGACAATTCAGAACCTTTAAATAGAAATATCTAAGGAACATTATGCACACATTAAAGCTTGGGCCAATTGGATTATGGGCTGGCCGAAACTTCCCTTTTATAGTATTGGATAAAGCCATTTACGCAGACTTTGATTATTAGGATTCTGAAATTAATAGCCTATTAAAGTTTACGTTAAAAAAAAAAAAATCACTTTCTATGTTATATTTTTAAACAATATTCGTCACTTTAAACAGTTTATACACGTGTTATAAACAAGTTATAAACAAAAATAAAAATAAAAATTGATCCTAAAAGAATTCAAAATTAAAATGACATTTCATAGTAAGAACAATATTTTTTTAATTAAAAAAATTATTTTTAGACTAAAAATAGTGACTTTTCTAATATTATTAGGACCATTTTCCTATTTGATAGATTTTTTTTTTTAACATTTAAACTAATTTTCTTCAAAAAAAATAAAATAAAAAATAAAACTAATAAAACAAAATAATCTTTCAGTATCACATTGTGGTGGACTCTTCTTCATAATTCCACTTTATGTCTATTTTCTATTATAAAAGAAGCTTCCAAATTTTAGGGTTTCTCTCTTTTTTCTTAAAAGAAAAAATTAAAAAGCAGACAAATGGAATTAATTCATAATTACACAACATTTTAAATTAATAGAAAAATTTAATGACTACTAATTATAATGAACTAGATAATTGGTGGTATTTGTTGCATGGATAACATAAAATATAAGAACATATATACACAATCCTTGAAATAAAATATATTATTTACTATAATTTGATTTTGTTTCACTAATTTTTTTCATATAAGTACATGAAAAAACTTTTAACTTTTAAGTATTATGATTATCAAAATATTAAATATTATTCTTAATTTAGTTTGTTAAATAAAAAATTTCATAATTTAGAACCAAATTAAAAATAAAATAAACAGAATATTCTTAATCATGAATCAGCAGTCACTATATATACTACAGTATTGAGATTTCTACCATACATTACATTCAACAAACATAAATAACCCCAAAAAAAAAAAAATTGTTCTCATAAGTAAGAATTAATTGTCCAATTTATTGTTAATTGTTCATTAATTTTGCTAAAAAATCAAACATAAGTATAATAAAAAAAAAAAAGCTTCAAAAAGCTTAACAAAAATGAACTATAACAAGAAAATAAGAAACCTAAGAAAAAAATCCATTTCGGATGAAAAATTGTTTAGAGAATAGATCGACAAAGAGGACAAGTACTATGTTTATTATCTATCCATTTGTCCAAACATCCTTTATGAAAGAAATGTTTGCAGCTCAATTCACTCACCTCTTCTTCTGCTTCAAACCCACATAAACACACACAACAATCTCCTCCTCCTCCGCCGCCGCTGCAACTACCATTTCTAGTTTGAGTAGTTAAAGATTTGAACTGGGTAATTGAAATTCTTCTCATTCTTGTATTTTCTTGAGGAAAAAACTCATCTATGTCTTGCTGATAATCTTGCTGCGCCGGCAACGACGGCGGCGGCGGCGGTGAATTCAAGCTATCAGCGCCCATAACTTGAAGAACAGACCTAAACATATTCTTTAATAAAGCTACTGAGAAGACTGTGTTCATTACCAGAATTGGTAATACTCCTTCTGCGCTTGGAAAACTTGAAAGACCCATCAGGAAAATTTCCGAGAAAATATAATTTTCCTTGGAGAAAATCCAGAGAATTTTCCTTGTTTTGGTATGAATTTGAAGAGAAAAGAGGGAGACCCAAAGCAAAATTCGTTCTCTTTTTGTACAAGGATGTTGGTCTGAGGAATATAAGGTGGGTAGCAACCAGAAATGTTAACCGGGGTTGAGTTGGGTTAACCCGATCTTGAGGTACACGTGTATGACACGTGTAGGGTTTGAAGGAGGTGGGGATTAATGATTGATGGATGAAGAAAATGAAGATTAGTATATGAGTAATTTAGGGGACGACACGTGTGCTTTTAGCTTTAACGGTGGCAAAGAAGGTGGTGACTGGTGGCAGATTGGAGGGAAGTTTCTTGATTCCTAGGAGCCGCGTCAGCCGTACTCGGTGTTTTTTTATTGTTTTCTTTACTACTCAGACGTGCTAAATACCGGCGGAGCCGACCTTTTCTTTTATTTATTGTTTTCTCTATTGCATTCGACTAAAGGTGGCATAGCCGGTTCTGCCCGCCTGTATCGTCTCAAATTGTAACCAAAACTGTTGTTTAACCGTATTTCGGGAACTGCAACCCAAGACTATAAAATCAGTTTAACTTCACGACTTTATTGAACCGTAACCATCCAAAAATAGTTAAAGTATCCAGCCAAATTGTCGGTTTTAAACTGGTAGGATCCTTCCGTTAACTACTAGAATCTTAGAAGAATTCGCCCGCAAGTTAACTAAACTGCTATTGAATCAATTGATACGGTTCGATTAGAATTCACCTCAACCTTGATTGTGAACTGGAATTGGCCCAACCCAGCCATGTCCATGTGTAATAAGTATTTAACTCTAATTTAAAATGATAACAAAAAATTCTCAATGCATACATATATAAAATATTACATATTTTATAAAATACGACAACAAAATATATTATTATTAAAACAAAGGATAAATTAATTCAATTTATGAAAAAAAAAAAGATGAATAAGGAGAAATGAAATAACAAAATAAAGCAAAAATTATTTTACAAAAGAACTACTAATTCTCCTCCTAATCACACTAAATGGGTTTAAAATGCAATTTCTGGTTCAAAGGCGATGGAAAATTAGCATTAGTGAATATATATAACTGCTATGATTACAATAACAGAATCTAATGTATTTGAAACTTCAGGTGAAATATGTTGTAATGATGGTAAGTGTGCACTCTCTCAACTTCTAGAATATTTGCCTCCCTAATTAGCAGTAGAATTTGATTTTGAAGATTCAAGTGCCTTTGCTTTGAAATATGCACTTTCTGCATTTGCCATCCTGTTCTGGAACATGGTCCACTCCTTCCTGCACCTTTCCCTCACCTGCAAATACCCCGAAGAAGACGAGCTCAGCGTATTTCGTTGACATGTTAATGAAAATGGTGATTCTAAGGCTGCAACTTTATAAACGC
Source organism: Croton setiger (assembly GCA_948099555.1). Taxonomy (NCBI): domain Eukaryota; kingdom Viridiplantae; phylum Streptophyta; class Magnoliopsida; order Malpighiales; family Euphorbiaceae; genus Croton; species Croton setiger. Next base: position 32,859 of record CANUEY010274085.1, read on the forward strand.
AAACGAAATGAAATATGCTTTACATACCCCTTGCCATGGTGCCTTCCCGTTTTGTGACTCGCCCTAGCGAATATAGCCGAGAAATAAGTATTTTGGTTTATCATAACGGAGAAAAAAATGAAAAAAAAATTGAGCGAGGCTTTTGATGCTAATTTACCTGATTCCCAAGTGAGGGAACAGTTTGATGAATAATCCATTGAGAATCTACAACTCCTATCTTCTCATGCGCAGGCTGTTTTAAAGAAGAAAACATTTTAGCAGAAAGGTATTTGTAATATGAACTAAGAAAGTTGTTGAATTGGATCCCAGTGAGCCATTTTACCTCTACACATTTTCTAAGAGCAAAATCGAGACCCCATCCATGGACCAGGTCATTCTGCAAATTCCATTTTAAGAAAATCAAACTTCAATGCAACTCGTGGAGGAGGGAAACAAAAGGGAGGGAGGGTCTAACAATGATGAGAGTAAGTTAGCAACAGAACTTTGTACCTGAATCATATGCCAAACACAACGCCATGCATTTCGGGAGAACACTGTGGCCATGATTTCAACAAATCTGCATTTAGAGAGGATATATCCAACTGTTAGATAAAATAATAGAGGGGTGTTTGGCATTACTTGTGTTTTTCTCCTTTTGGACTTTGAAAAACACTTTAAAAAAAAAAAAAGTAGCATTTTGCTGCTTGTATAAAAACAACTTAAAAGCCAAAAAAAAGCCAAAACAAATAGGTAAATGACTAGTTTTTAAGTTAAAAATTGTTTAAAAACTCTTTTTAAGCAATAACAAACACTCTCAAAACAATAATAATGATAACTGGTCCATACGCTGCACAGGGTGGTAGATATGGATCGGTACACCAGCCCGGTTTCTCTTCCGTTATCCTAACAGGAATTCAAAGAAAATAATAACTTAGCTCATTGATTGACAAAAATATTTGAAGGGATTATAAAAAATGTTATAATTCTTACTTGTGAACTTCACGATCACCTCTTCTCTTTGTCATCTGCCAGGTTAGCCCTTTGTTAGGCTCTAAACCAGGCTGTGAAATCTCCAAGCCATGCTTCTTCACCAGTTTTAAATACCTAAATTACATAAATCATAACAAGTAAATATTCCAGTTGAGAAATGTACATGAAAGTGCTATTCTGAATCCAATACTCACTCCTCAGCATTGAAATGCTCAACTCCCAAGTCTTCATCCCAGATAAATATGTAGTCATATGCTGCAACAATGTCAGGATGTAGAAAACGCTTGGCATACCACCTATTGCACGCAATCTAAAGTTATATTCATGTTTCAGACAAATCAGAAATGATAGTAATAATGAACTTATGATTGCAACTGGTCCTCACCATTTGGTCTGTTTCCGAACACTCACATGAATAGCCCTCTTGGACCACTCAAATTCATCCCATTCACTCACTCGTCCATCATAATGGAACAGAAGGATTGTGAAGTTCTCTGAAAACTGCAAGAGAGATATATTCAGAAAATTACTATTCAATGCTATGGGAACTCATGCCACATGATTGCATGCATATACAGAGAGAGGACGAACCTTTTTCACATTTGCATCGATATTCTTTCTCTGATCATAACCAACAGTGAAGGTTACCAGATATTTTGGAATGGTGGTCAAGTCCTGCAGATGCAAACTCTGATTAAACATCTCAAAATTTCAACCAACATTAATCATTATCACTATTACCCGGTTAGATATATTTTTTTCCTTATAATTACTGCGTGCCATTAGCATTTTCTAGGGAAACTCAATTAAATTGTAAGCAATATAAGGCGAAACTTGTTTCTATGTCTAAAGCAAAAGCCGCAGTCTTGTTTCTTTAAAGCAAAAGTCTCAATCAGCATATCTTACATCTATAGCAATTTTGAGATAAACTAGAGAATAGCAGGTATTTTACATGGGACAGAGATAAAGAAAGAATACACACCTCGCGAGGGTTACCCCACAATCGGCGTAAATAGAAATCTGACTCTGCTTCAACAATTCCTGGAGGCAGTCTTTCTGCTCCCCGGGGATTGGAAGGAACCCAAATCTGTGTAGTCACAAGGAAGCATGCAACAAGTGAGAAAATAACGTCTGTTACCTTTCTTAAATCCAAACATCAAATAATACTTTTTTCTCACAGCAAATAGAATGCTGCTGCTCCAGAAGCAAATATGTAGAATAACATAATAATCATAAGTCTTAAATTAGAGAAGCACATTTCTCAAGGCAGCTAGTGGAATCAATGCATTCTTTCTTAGATGGGTAACATTTAGGTGAATTAGAATAAAATTTGAGTCCGTTCCTGATAAGATAGGAATGCTCGAATGAGTTGGCCCGAAATTGTTATGAATAGACTTCAAACATCCTATAACAGAAGATCACAGGCCATCAAAGTAGGATGGATGAGGAGGATATTCTAAAACCTTTGTCCATGAGGAAAGATGTCAGTAATTGTAAATTGCACTATTTAAATGTATGAACTACACATGAACAGCAGAAAACATGAGTGTCAGAATCAATGGCTCTGCACTTGTGATATTTTCAAGAAAAAAAAAAGAGATTATTAAGTAGCTGCAACAAGAAAAATATTTTTCATTCTTTCCTGCTTAGAACATGATTATTAATTCTTATGAACCCGAGTTTTAAAATATAAGAAAGGCCTTTAATAACAAAAACTCCTCAAACTTAAGAAGTCGAATTGTAACAAACATCTTAATGTTAAGGATAATGACTAATGAAAGGGGATACTCACCTTTGATGTATCATTTAGATTTGGAGGTTGATTCCCACTATCATTATGCCTCCTTGAAGACCAAGAACCGGTTGGGAACCCTAATCTTTTGTCATCTACGTATGAGAGATCGATGGACGGAAGAAGGCTGGATGAGATATTCAGCTGCCAAATTTTAAAATCTTTTGTCATCTATAGCTCAATGATACCAAGAATGTAATGTAGAAGAGGAAATGAAAAGAAGACAGTTTAAATGATCACAGATCAGAGAAAGATTCAAAGAATCATACCTTAGACAATGACAACGATGGAAAAGATACTCCTATCAAGAAGCCAAAAACTACTCCAAGAAATGTTGTTATAATAAGCCTCATTGTGTCATTTGGTTTTTTATTAACCGGACTGCAAAACAATATGCAAACATTCAATTATTAAAATTAGTCAGTGTCTAGACCTAACTAAAGAGAAAAACCATAAAAATTATCAACCTCCGTGAAAGGATTCCCATTCTATTTACAAAGGTCTAATTGTATATTCACACGGAACAGAAGCAGCGAAAGCTGTGTGATTCTCAATAGGTCCTCAAATGCCAGTTCTCATAAAACTGCACACTGGACCTGTACAAAACGAAACAATCATATCAGTATCAGTCCAATTTCATGAATTCCAGACAAGAAAATGCAAATTGAAATCAAAGAACATAAACATCAAGTATAAAACTTCTGGATAGCAGAAAATGTAGGCTAGTCCCATACAATTCAGATTGCATAGAAAGAAAAAATAGCCATTGCCAAGAAACACAGACAATGATATAGTTTTTTCCTTCCCCAGGGGTATTATAAACTCAATAGAACTTTACCAATTGGCAACTTCATACAATCTCAAATCATTACTTCCTAACAAATACATACTACAAACCCACTAGCTCTCTTGAAACCCAAATGCCAATAGCAAAAACATTACATTCAGTATTCAATACTAATAATTAAAATTTCTTCAAACACAGGAATACACGCATGTGCATCATTTTCATAACCTAAATTCAGTAACTACATTGAGCAAGCAACCATGTGGGTGATTTGACAAAATAAACCAACCCATTAAATACCCAAAAACCTACAATTCAAATTCCCAAAGTTACTTGCCTACATAATTAAGTACTCCTCACTGCCCTTTTTGAATAATAATAGAAAACCCGTATCTTGTAATCGACGGAAAAAAAACCCAGATCCTCGGTATTGGATTCAAACCCGAAAAACAACAATAGTTGCTTAATTTGAACAAAAAAGTATTAGTAAAAAGCTTAAAACTGCTGACTGGTAGCTCAAATATAAAAGGAAGCTACTTATATTAGCAAGAATTACAAGATTTGGCATATCAACAGACGGCCGTACCTTCATAAACAGATTCTCAATACGCAAAGCAAGATCAGGCGAAGAAGAGGAAGTTGATAAAGCACTAAATCACGAGAAACCCACTTCAATCTGGGTTCTAAAAAAGGCAGAGTTCGAAAAAAAAAACTGAAAAAAAAATCTTAAACTCGTGATCGCCTTTTCAAGTTTGAAAACGCACTGAAAAAGGCTAACAAGAAGAAGAAGAACAAGAATTTCCCGGGAAACCAGAAACTAAATGATTGGTTTTGCTATTCAGTTTCGTGGTTAAGATCTTGGGGAGATAGGATTAAAGACAGTAGATTTGGTAAATCTCTTTTTTCTGTTAATTGTTTTATAGTATGTTTTTTGTGTGTATATATATAAAAAGGGAGACGAGAAGAGAATAGAAGAAAAGGAATTTCTTTTTATGTGGGATTCTGAAGTGAATGTTCAATCTGTTTTTTAATTTTGCTTTTGCTAATTAAGATTAAAAAGTAATTATTTTGAAATTAATTACTTCTTAATAAATCAAGAAAAGTTTATGACTTTGGTTTCAAAAAGTTGACTGTAATTAAAGTTAAGAGTAAGAAATTTCAAACTTTGTTGGTTTCTTTGTTGTTTCTTCATTTCTTATTTTCTGAATTTGTCTTTGCACATAGTAATTGAACCAAAAACCAACCAATCAATCCAAGTGGTGGCTTAGGGATTTCCGGAATGTCAATTCTTAAAATTGTAAATATAGTGTTTTTAATAAATTTTATAAATAAGGTATTAATATTTGAATTAATAAAATTAATCCATAAAAAATTAATAAACTTAAAAAAATTGTGAGATTTTTCCCTTCTTATTAATAATAATAATAATAATAATAATAATAATAATAATAATAATGCCAAGAAAAAATTTAATATTATCTTATAATTTTTATAAAAAGTGAAATCATAAATCAAATTACTCAATTAGATAAGATTGATTTTAATTACACCGATTTATTACTATTTTTATCGGATTCGTTAAGTAAAGATGAAATTATAGAATCTTAAATTGTGAATTTAAATTCTCATAAATATTTTATATTTAAGCTAATCCCTTATATCTATAATTTATTTTTAATTTAATACTATAATTACTCTTTATTTATGTTTTGTAATAAAAAATATTATTTAAATTGATAATAATTATGAAAAACTACAGGAATTTTAGGCATCAAACCAAACCTCTTTGAAATTAACTAATGATTTAATGAAATAAAAATTTTCTACAATGATTGATAAATACTTCCTTTTATTCTATTAAATTAAATAATATAAAAACAAAAATAGTAATTTTAATTTTTTAACCCCTATTTGAATGGCCTGACATAAATAGGTCCCTAAATTGACCCAGGTGATCCAAAAGGGGAGACAAAATGAATCCAAATCGGACCACATACATTAAATTTTAGGCAGACCGCAACCAATTTCTAAACCTTCCAATGGGCAAAAATGACTCTCATTTATACCTAATCCTACCAATCACATATTTATTAGATTATCCTTTAAAATCTCTCTCTCTATATATATAATAATAAGTGGTTATGACTTAATCATTGATTAACATAAAAACTTAAGGGTGGATTTAACATCACATTTATATTTTTTATACCTCTAAGAAATGTAATTAATATATAATAATACGATTGTATTATTCTCAATTTTTATTTTATATAATGTAAAAATAAATAAAAAAATTAAAAATGTTAAGTGTGACATTTTTCTAAAAAATAGGGTATTTTTCCCAAGGTATAGAATATGAAGGGGGCTTATTTGAAAATTGTAGTATGGACTATGGAGATCATAATTTGATGTCTTAATCAATTGGAATGATGTCCAACTTTCTAATAAATGATTGGGAGAAAATGGGGAAATTTTATTTTAATTTATTTTGAAATTATTAATTAATACTCCATTAATTAAATGGGGGAAAAAAGAAGAAGTTATAATTCAAACCATTACTAATGAAATTTGAAAGTGTCTCCATCACCACTACTCTATGCGACATATAATATGAGTTTAAAATAAAATAATAATAATAATAAAATGACTTTAACTTGAGTTTCAAAGTCCCCCTAAAAAAAACTTTAGTTACAAAGTGCTATTTTTCCTTTTTCTTTTTAAATAAAAAAAAATAGCCAAAGCACTAATTTGACTGTGGTGACTTGATTCTTTTTTAGAGAAAATTTGTTAAAGTTGATTTTTTCCTTAATTTGATTTATTTTATTTTTGTATTATTATTATTGATATTTTATTTATTAGAGATTAATTAAATACGATGTACATCCTTCTTCTCAATGCAAAATTATTTGATTACTAATTATAACTGAATAAAACGAGTTAAATAAGTATGCGCAAGAAAAAATCGATTGAATTTAGTATATGTTCCCTCTGTTCCCAAATAAACAATTCAACTTCCATATTTTTTTTTATTAAGAAATCTCAGATATTGGAAGAGTTATTATTTTGAGAAAAAAATATGGATTATAAATTGGTAACCTAAATGAATATAATCCAATAAATAATTGATATTAGAATCGAATTCCCAAAACTTAATTGGATCTTCTGATTTTACCCCAGCACAGCACAGCACAGCAGGAGGAAAGAATCACGGAGACATTGATTTCAATTTTCAAAGTAGAAATTTTGACTTGACCATGTAATACCGTCATGCATGTTGCGGCGCGGCGTTTCTATTATATATACATTTTGAGCTGCCACGCGTCAAGTTAGACTTGTTAATAGTATAAAATCAGCTTTCGCCAATTGTCCTTAAGTGAATCATTAACGCTAACTACAATTTAGTAAATTTAACTCTTCTCCATTGCCTTTTTATATAAAAAAACCACCAAACAATCCAACTACCCAAAATCCCACGTATTACTCCGAGTGTTTGCAATTGTGGGTGTGAGAATCGCTTGTGCTTTTACTTTTCAAAAAGCACTAACAAATACAACAATTTGATGCTTATGTAAAAGCAAGCAGCTTATAAGTTGAAATAAAGCCTAGACAAAAGGTAAATTTAAGTTAAAAGGTGCTTGAAAATAGCTTATAAGCATTGCCAAACATCCACTACGTCCAATTTTATTTTTTGTCAAATTTCTAATAATGATGACAAAATATAAGTGGCAGATATAACTTTCCTACTACATTTACTCGGGTAAAATATTTTATTCCTTGTCAATTAAAGAACATAATATTTCATGGCCTAGATTAATAAAATAAGGGCTCTATCCCTAATTTCTAATTCATAGTATGATTAATTCTGCCAATCTGAAAAGGGAAATAGTGAATAAAGGTAGGAAAGAAAATGCCATTTTCTTCTCAAAAAAGGAATTGCTAGCTAACCACACAAGTCTGAACCTATCCAAATGGCCACTTTTTCTCAAATTCTCAATTATTAAGGAATTGAAAGAGTTGTGTTTTGTAACTGGTTGATAGGTGGGTGGAATGGATGGGCTTAGGTTGTAGGTGAAAAAGGAAGGTGCATCTGGTGAAGAAAAAATAAAAAATTTAGGTAGCTTCTTCTAACTTACAGAAAGAGAGACCCAGCACAACTATGTAGGAGAGATTAACACATCACAAATGTGTGGCTGGGTGCACTATCTCGTCAAACTACATCTTCCTCTTCACTATCTTATCTTCTTTTCTATAAATTTTTTACATTTTTGGCCCCATAATTTACAAGAAACAAAAAAAAATAATTCGTAACTTAAATGGATCTAACATTCAAACCCAAGCACACAACTGCTTTAGCCTAATGAAAGTGTATATGTAACCTAGACGTAGATTCACAGAACAATCCTCCTCTTCCTGACTCTAAAAAAAAAACAAACTTGAATATTAACATTGATCTTGTAATTCCACATAACACTAGTTACAGTTTGTAAGTACATAGGGGAATAGTTCTTATTTACATAGAGAACACCACATATGTAGCAAGAATATAAGAGAGATACATGTACAGAATCTCCTCAAATTTCAGGCCAAGAAAGCTTTGGAGAAAATATCTCTCAAGACCAGATGATTATAGTTTTTTTTTTTTCTTTATAATACTTACATATACTAGGAAATGGTTCACTTTCTTTGTTATTATACTATGCTTCATGAGCAAGGTCATTTGGGTCAGATAATGCTGTGAAGGAAGGAAGCCAGAGTTCTAACCTGGTTCCACCAGTTCCAAGAGCTGCATCTGCGATCCGGGGTGATATCACACGGACGACACAGCCATAACTCTCGAGTATCTCACGAGCAACAGTCAGTCCAGCAATAAAATTCCAAGTCATGTTATCTTCAATCATGTTTTCCGAGACAAGCTCCGATCCAAAGGGGGTGAGTGAATGCATTTGGGTCTGCAGGAGTATTTATCAACAAAAACCCTCAATATGGACCACAGTTAAATTAACAAGTACCATAAATGCAATAATCTCTAACCAACCTTTTTTTTTGAAAAAAAATCTCCTTAATGGCACCAAATTGTTCTTTCCTTATTTTTTAACTTACATGTGTGTGTATATATATCTTCTAAGCATTCAATTTTCTCAGGTGGTAAAAATAAGACCACTCAATATTTGGTTGGTTATCCAAAGCAACAGACTTCCTATATTGCACTAAGATGAGATGAACCTATTGCCAACGGGCGTACATATGGGTACATGATGAATGGGTAAAGAAAATTTAGGAGTTCCAATGCTAAATTTGAATAGAAAGAGAAAATATTTCATTCTTACCATATAGTGCATATCAGGACCATCATCATCAATAACTACAAGGGCTCCACCTGCAGGAGCTTCAGTAGACACAATTTCAACCTTGCCCCTTATTTGAGTACGCAATAATGCTCCTTCAATTAAATTGCTCAAAGCTTGGCGCAAAGCTGGCTCTTCTATAGCAACTTGCATAATTTGGCAGACTGTACTGAGTTCTACACAGCGTTGCTGCATAAGGGCAAGGGGCTGCACTGCTTCGACCAAATCCAACAGCACCTCAGAAACATTGCACGGTCTTCCTGACACAATTACAAGCATAAGCAATTGAAGAAAACGACAGGTCCAAGTGCCTACACCAAATGGCATTATACTACATCTCATGACATTTTTTTTTTTTGTTTCAGCTTGGAATCAATGAAAACAAGAGAGAGCATGTACGGCCAACTTGATAAATCCACACAAGGAGGCTACCTTATTCCTTGTTGCTCTAGGGGTGCAAGAGCCAAAGGTGGCATGGGCATCTCTATGTCCCTGGGCGTAGAGTCTGGAGAAGAAAGTTCCCTAGATCTTTGCAGAGTATTGATGTTGCTTGTATCTCTAGGAATGCTATCTGATAATTGAGATTTAAGTGACTTGTGGTGGTGATAAGTGGAATCTCGAATTTTTTTAAATGCCTCTTCATTGTACCGCATTATATTGGCCTATCAAACAAATTAAACAAGAGAAAGCTTGTGAGCATCAGTGGGTTGTAAAACCAAACAATCACTTGAAGGGACATCTCTCTCTCTCTCTCTCTCTCTCTCTCTCTCTCTCTCTCTCTCTCTCCAATTGCAAAGTGACAAAAAAAAAAAAAAAAAAAAAAAAAAAAAAAAAAAAAAAAAAAAAAAAAAAATATAAAATATTATTAAATATAAAAAAAAAAAAAAAAATATATAAAATAATTTTTATTTAAAAAAAAAAAAAAAAAAAAAAAATTAAAAAAAAATA